>SJOL01000241.1:0-10960 GCA_004794785.1 Opisthorchis felineus
GCAACCCACCCGGGAAAAGAGGAGTAATCCAAATAGATTTTATTTACAGGTGATCAGGTATTGTGGCCAGTCATGCCGCAGTTGTAGCAGCGGTTCGTTCGAGCGCGCCTTCACGATTGTGTCTTGATGACTGCTGGCTGTTCGGCTATTTTGTCCACTTTGGTCTGCAGGTCCTCCGCTGGTGAGTACATCCTCTTCTCCCGTGATTGCAACGTGGACAGTGGCGCCTCGGCCAAGTCCCGTTCCAGTTGTACCAGCTCCTCTGCGCTCCACTGTCCAGTAGCCCTTGCCAGTCGGCAACTAGGCACCGAGCGCCGGCCGCACACCTTCGACGAACGGGTCAGACGGCAACTGCTGGCGAGACGCTGTGTTCAGTCCCGATAAGGCACAATGAATCCACTGCTGAAGACTGGCGAAGAACACGATTGGGTCGCATCAAGGCCCCATCCTGGCCGTCTTAAACTGCCTCATTTCCTCCTGGCGGTCGGCCGGTGTGTCGAACTCCGCTGCAAGAGCTTCCTTCGCGGCGGCCCAGCCCATCTTCTGAGGACCCCTTCTGGCCCCACCCAGGGCCGCGTTCGCCGGCCTCTGAGGAGGGCCTTCAGTGCCGCCAACTTACTCCGGTCGGTGTCCAGTCCAGCCGCCTCCACATCATCCTCGAAATCCTCCAGAAAGGTCCGCACATCCTCATCCTCAAAAGGTTGTGGCCACGGGATTTTCATCCTTATCCTGGCGACGGCACCAAATGTAGGGAGGAAGGCCCTTTGCCGTAGAGTTGGTTGTTAGAAAACACCAACTAAAAGGTCACAAACTATTGGACAGGAAAGTAAATATCTCATATGCACCTTATTTTCTAAAACTGAACATCCTCACACGTTTTATTCAACTTTTGTTGCATTTACTCTCACGCAACTGTAAACGATCGCTGCAAATCAATTACTCCAGTTCACTAATAAACCATTTCTTCCATTAGATGTGGCGCCGATTAACGAGAGAACCACATACTATTCGCATGCCTCATCAGTATTATGCTCCGTTACACCAGTGCATACTCCTTTCCACTTATCTCAGGGCGCCAATAACAACATAAGCGCTGCTCGTGACGAAAATTCTTGTCATATATATGCGACCACTGAGACGCTCGTAAAAATAAAATGCTTTCTCTAGCATATCGCAACATTCAGTTTTCCAGCTGAGCAGTATTGGATAAAAGTGCCTTCTACGTTGACTAATCGTCAGATATCCCGAGCAGAATGTCGGGCTTTAAACTGCGTGAGGCTTGTTTAGACGTTTGAGCGACGTATTTCGCGTCTCACAAACTGACTTGGCGTCATGGAACGTGTTTCGCGCGATAATTATGCAGCTTATCTAGGAGGTATTTGACCGGTCCATTAAATACCGCATAAACTGAACGACGCAATTTGATTGAAAATAATGGAAGCTGTCCCGCCTTTTCATGTTGCATGATGTCGACGTTTGTTTAGTTGAATAGAATGTCCGAGGCGTGTTTACTTACCCTGCGAAGGAAACTTTGCACAGTATCAATCCCTTAAGATTCTTCTTGATTTGATGGTGGCGATCAACGGTGCTACACGGCATATATTGTAATAACTCAGTTGGCAGATACCCATACTGACGACGGAATAGATATTTTGCAACGTCAGCTGTGAGCGAAGACGCTGCTGTCAGCACCTGCAGCTTACTGATTCCCGGGCGATTTCAAACAGTTTGCCAGACAAATTTCGACTTGCGAACTTATGTCGTATGCAATTTGTCACCGTTCGGATCTCTGTCCAATTAGTTAGAATCTCGTTACCGAAAGTTTTATATGGGGACATTAGGCTGAAACACCTTCGTATGAATTAGCAAATGTTCGTCCTCATCGTAATTTCCGTGCATGAGGCATCGCGAGAAAAAATAACGTTACCTTCATCCGTCTACCAATGGAACAAGAACAACATACAAATTCATATTGAGCGGCATGCCTTCTGCAGGTACATCGTATAGCATTTTGCTGCCTACAGGCATTTTTCCACATTGCCCAGGCCATGCAAAAAACATACAACATATTTTTGACTCAAGCGAATCAAGTTTTTGGGTAAGTTGAGAGAGCTTGTATTACTAAACGCTGCTTCATAATTCGATGTATTGGTTGACCTTATAAAATTACTCACAAACAAACCACTTAAAACAAGGACTCTCGGACAAACACAGAGAGCATGGGTCTGAGCATCTAAAAATTGCACAAGCTTCAGAAATAATAGTTTTCGGGGCAGAAAAAGCGAGCTACCCGAACTAGCTAAACCCTAATGAATTCGAAAATGATATTGGATAACTAAAACTTGAGACGCCATACCCATTACCTTTACATTCGTAGAACAATACTTCACACAATTTTCAATTTAAAATCCCCCAAAATTACGTGTAATTTTGTCACCGTCTAAGATGAACATTAATTTTGCCATCCGAACACTAGACGCAGGGCAGTTAAATCAATGAAGTGTTATGACAAAATTATTTTCAGGTCCCTCTGCAATTGACCGGTTATGGCAATAATGCGTGACCACGAAACTTCGAAGGTGTTGACAGAGTGAAAGATGCGACAGATGGTGCTTGTAACCAGCCATATCGGGTCCAGAAGTGCTAGCTTCAGAAGCGAGCTTATGATACTTGAGGAGGCGGGCGAGCATGCGAGAGGCTCACCTTCAGTGAGTGTCGTGAGCACCATAACCACAAAAGCGTTTCCGAAGGAGATATCGCAAGGATTCAGCCTGCAAATGTGCCATCTCGTTGTTTGGCTTCTGAAAGTTGTCAAAAAAGTGCGCTAACCGACGCCAGGCACCATTTAGGCACCGGTAAGCTATGCCTATGGTAACACCTGAATAATAAACGTGGTGCCCAGCGACGCTGGCGGGACACATTAACGAAGCAATGCAGCCTGCGCGACGGCCAATTTACTTGAGTTGTGGGCAGCTCCGGTAGATTCGTTAGCTGGTGCTTGCCTCTTGTTTTCTCGAAACTCGACGGTTTGTTGCCAGGGGCATTATAAGTGTGTATCGTTGTGAGCTTCAGTACATGTATTTGAGGTAACGACATGTAAGGCTTCACCACGCGCCAGCACGTTTCTGGTGGAGACGCTGAACTTCAGCCAAAAGGAACTTAATCCTAAAATGAGGAGTAAAGACCGCAGAGAAAGATGTTGGGAAATTCCAGTAATTCTCTCCAAAGCTGCTCAAATCCTGGCGAAAACTTGGAGACAGATTCAACAAAATGGGATGCGTAACCGGCTAGGCCACATTTCGCGGAGTACTATCCCACCAAACTTTGCGCTCAGCAGACCTAGCATCAATTGCTCGAGATTCGGAGTTCTGGATTCCACTTTGCTTAGTCCTTATCAGCCTGAACGTGGTTCCGCTGCCGTTTTGAGAGACTCGTAGGACGTTCCTAGAAGAACGTTCTTCAGCATGCCTATTGCATTTAGCAAGAATGCCCAAGCAAGCGTTGAGATAACCGTGTGGTACTTAGCTCTCTACACAGTGCTCCTTTGGAGAGCGAGCTTTTGCCAGAATAACGCCAAAGCCAGGCCCCAGGATGACTAGCTCAATGGACTGCCAGCTGAAACCTAGTACTACCAACAAAACAGAGCGCGTAACGTAGAAACTACTACGATAGTATTAGTTGTGCCTGTCACCTCCTTACACTCAGCCCTATTGCAGCTCTCGAACTTAACAAGTATATAAAAATGGCGATAACAGTACCAAGTAAATGCAAAATGAGTATGCAAAAAATATGGGGGCGCCATTTTACTTGGACGTATGCTAGAGCATCGAGCACCCCGCCGCAATACATACATATGCTTCGGACACAATCTGCGCATGTGACAATAGCGGCCGGTCGGGCGATCTTCAGGTGACCCGCTTATATGTTTTCGCTCTGCCTAGACTAGCCGAGCCAACGATGGCAGGATGCTGCGAACGAGGAAATTGAGTTTAGAAAGCGATGTAGCATAGAAACACAAGCAAACGTTTGACAGCCATATTTGGCAGACTAAATTTTCTGCTCACTTATACGAAACCAGCAGCCATCGACAGAAGTCAACAGTTTCGCAGGCAGCCGATAGCAAGAAAGCACTCGTTTGCCTACTTTGATAGGGCAAAGAAAAACATACCATTTTGCCCTGGCGCACAACGCGAAAAAAGGTACGCGATTTAAATAGACACTTGGATGCTGAAGAAACGACATTAAAGACGTACAAGGTGAATCTTCTGATCAGCGTGAAGAATTGAATCGGCCGCCACTAATCTCCGTCCTAACTGTTACGAAGAGACTGTATTTTGTGATTGTTTGGTGGATGGCATGCCTCAACTATGCACCGCTTAAATACACTTGCACGTTTCTGTGGCATCCACAGAGGCTGTTACCACGCTGGTCCGTTAATAACAATTGCTGTGGACCGCAGCATACATATTAGAATATAGATTACAGTTGTGCCTGATAAGGTCAATCAAACAGTGCAGTAGGCTCCACGATTTGATACACAGGATCAAGGCGTCCGTTTAAACTTTTCAGATCGGGTTTTTTTCTGTCGTTCAGCGGCTTCCCCTCACCTGAAAGGCGCAAGCAAAAAGATGGTTTTGCATTGCTTCTAAAGTTCTCAGCGCAAAAATTAAGCTTGTCAGCGCGAAAGCAACACTAAAAAGCGTCAAAGAGTGCTTCGAACTGGCTACCGGATGAGGCGTGAACGATCCCCAGAGGAAGGCTGCTTCACGCATCTACTATACGAAATGAGAAAAACTGTTGCTTAATGAAGGTGTGTGCTCGAAGCTTAAAAGTCTTCGTACCATGCACCCGCCGTCTCCTGCAGTAAACTTTTTCGAGCATTGTTTAGATCCACCAGTTGGGAATTAACATTATTATTATTATTAATATTACTATTAATATGCCGAATCATTTTGGGTGTCTTTGGGTCCGTTCGCCTGTGCGCTGATTTCTATGAGACGAGCACCATCCCAGTCTCCTGAATTTTCTGTAGAATGTTCCCCGTGTCTCTCCCACCAAAGCTTATCCCATTTTAAGTTGGTCAATGAAAATACGCATTTAGGAGAAGTCTGCGCGGCAGAAGTTTCAAATCCCTGTTCGAGGTTTCGCGTTCTTGGCCCAGCAAAAGATGAAATCAAAAGTCAGCACTTAGTCGCTACGTCTCACTGGGGCCTTAAATACCAATTGATCAACAAAGTGTCTTTCGTTGGTTTCAGCCAAATCCACTAGGTATGGTAGTTGACCTGCTCGGTATCTTGTGGGTGCGACGACATGCTTAGTCCAAGAGCTCTCCCGAACAACTTTGTTCTGCTCCGATGCCAAATGTCCGACAGACCCGCTACGCTGAAGTTCCACCGGGAGGTCTTGGGTGCGGTAAAATTACCCGCCAGTAAGACGTGTGAAGTCGTAGCTGAGAGGAGTTGCCTAAAGGTTTGAATGAGGGACTAGTTATCTTCCGGTGGACCCGCCAGGCGACGGTAGATCACGTCTAGAAGTGGGGCATCGGTCCCACGCAGCGGGATTTGAATCCACAGTGCATCACCAAAAGGTGGAGTAGTTGGGTCGGAGAGGACAATCGGGATGAGCGGGACAGCTTATAAATATAGAGCAACCCTTCCTGCCCTCTCGCGTTTTCAGCCATCTTGGAAAATAAAGTACCCGTCTATCGAGATCTAGGCGTCAGAGACGTCTGGTTCAATTTTGGAGGGTTGTTGAAGGCAAGCTGACTGCTAAATGTCGTGAAGTTTGTTGAAGCCACAGGCAATCCCTCTACAAACACTTCATCGCTATCTCCGCCGCCTCCGAAGCTTGGGAAAAGAGAGACGGACCAACAGAGAGATTAGCCGATTTAATAGCTCTACGACGTGTTCGAGTCCAAGACTTCAACGCGGCATCTGCGGCGTACTGGTCTGTGAACTCCCTTGGTGCTTCCGAGATCTGCTGTCCGTTTGGTGGTAGGATTTGCCCCCTGGGAGTCTGAGCTGCACGAAAAATGTGCCCTTGGGAGATGTTTTTTTCTCGTTGTCGGAAATTTCAATGGCTGCCATTTGTAGCTCGTACTGCACAAAATTTCGGACCCTTGGATTCGTTGTTGTTCATGGATCTGGCGTGAACGTGCATCCGTTTGGTTTCTGTGGCTTTTGGGAGCACATTGGCCCCCAAGTTCTATCAGTTAGGCCTTGTTGGCCTGCTCGTTCTTTGGATCGCACCATCAAGGAGTGTTCGTTTTAGTAGCAACCCTAATAGACTCGTTCTCGCATAGGACAGCACCTTGAATCCAACAAGCGGCTTTGTGACTGGGCGAGCTTTACTTGGCCTACTTGAACGTGGTCACTCTCCTCTCGTGTTTTTGTGGATTGCCAGGTCACCCGCGATCAGCGTGGCCAGCTCGGTGTACGTACGTTTTTCCGGTATTGTCGGATTTGCGGTCATCGTTTTGAGTGGTGCCGGAGTTCACAATCAGACAGGCTCGTTCTGGCGAAGTGGAGTTAGAGGCTGGAAGTTTCGCATTTTTAGTGGGTGTGGAACGGCCACAGCAGTCCCCGAAAACGAGGTCAACACTTTTAATTGATCTGCCAGTGTCAGCCGGTTTCTGCACAGCTAAACCAACCTAACTTAGGACGTGTGACTTGGATGTGGATTTCACCTTTACCATCCACTGAGGCAATGAAAGATGATAATTCCACATACTTTGAACGCTGTGTCCTCATGAGGCCTGACTTAACCCTAGGATCACTGTCGCTGGTGGTCGAGGGGTCTGCGACATTTGATTAGAAACTGCAATCTGGAGTCGCGGTTGGTTTCACCGCCGTGCTTTTAAAAGTCAGTAACTACGATTAGATTGCTTATAAGTCTGGGGTCGGCTGGACTGTCGCCAAGCGGAAGCTTGCTTAGCGAGTCCTATCCAGGTCCGCTTTGACCCAATTTCCCGCCTCTTGCGGGTGGTCCTCGTACATCCACTTGATCTTGGGGAAGGACGTTTAAAAACTGAGAGCCCGCACTAAAGTCCTTTGTACTGCAATTTTGGAGGAAGGTGTGTCCAGTGTCCCAAACCTTCGCTTGCTTCCATAACCATTCTGAGTGAAGTGATGCGTATTCAGGCTTTATTACGACACCACCAATGAGTGACAATGCCAGTTTTTGGAATGATTGTTCCGAAAAATTACTCCCAGATGATCAGCTTGGACTCCCTCTTGTACCAGTCCACTAGAAGCGCCGTGACAGCCTTGGTTGTCGCATCGATGAGCTGGATCACCTTCTTCGCAGCCAAAGGACCCGGGATGGTGAGCGCAAAGGAAGGAAGGTTCGTCATCGACTTTCGTCCTGGAAGATTTTTTTCTTTGTGTTTGCATCATCCAGAACTTTCGAAATAATCGCCGGCATTTTCCTCGGGTGTTCCCATTAAAATGTAGCATTCGAACTGCTTTTTCTGACTTAGAACGCGAGACTTGGTTTCGTTTTTGGTAGCCGTCTTGCTATTTGTGGAATGCATAGCACCCCTAAGAGAGAGCCAGTTAGCGCACAAAAATGGATGAGGAGAGTTGTATAATTGGCTTATCTGGTCATCATGCAAACCCATACATTTAAGTGCCACTAGGCCTGGCAGGCGTGGCATTGGATTCCAAGCCCTACATTCGATGGTCATCTGCTTCGTCAACATTTGTTTTGGTCCACCAATAGCCCTAGCGGAGCGCAGCCTTGAGTAATCAGGATCGTGATTGTGAGTAAGTGGGTGCTCCGCAGAAATAAAGTGCGGTCTGACAGAGATCTCCACGCACAGGTCATACTGGAGTGAAAGAAGTAACCACTGACAAGTATTAACTATATAAATAGATTAAATAGCGAAAGCATTCGTTCACTAATTTACACGAGCAAAAAACGAAACCATATTCGAACGTAGCGCCCTCCAAAAGGATACAAAGGAGGGTAAAGCGGCGATTGCTAAAGCTGTGTTTACTGTGATTACAGAATCTTCCACAGGGTCAGGCTAGGCTCTTCGTTAAGGGGCGCGCGGCACCGATCTAAAAACAATTGATTCTGATCGGCCCACTCTTTGACCAATCGCGGTGCGCACCGTTTGGTCAGTAGCCAGTTGGTGGTAGACCAGTCCGGTCGGCGTGACGTTCAGGTGATTCGGGCGACTCAGCCCGATTTCAGATACGATGTCCAGGTCATCCAGGTTTGGGATTAGAATTGCAGTGCTCGTACGTCAATCACCGCTACCGCAGTATTAGGCTTCTGAGCTAAAGACGGTTGTGATCCATGATCCCAGTAAACAGGCCATCCGTGGCACCACCGGTACCTAATTACCAACCGCGTCGTGCTTACGACAACATGCTGCATGGTCAATGGATAACGAGATAAGTGCAAAAGCATGGATGTATTAATAACAATATAATAAAGTCACTGATTTTCGTCAATCCGCCTCAAAACGGCCAGCTCACTTCGAAGTTTTCGGTTTCCAGGGTTTAGGTCAAACGCTTTCTTGAACCAAGACCGAATTGTTTCCTCTGTAAGGTTCGCTGTGACATTCGGGTGTGCGTCAAGTGTCAGTATGAAGCAATTTTCTTATTCTTTATTAGCCTTGGTAAATCTGTGCATTAAGTAGGTCTTTTATCTTCGCCTTTTGACCAAGTTAGTTGGCCTGCGAAGTCAGAGGCAAAAAGAGCACGTAGCATGTTCCTGACTGACAGACAGAGGTCAGGGTAGCTCAGTCTCGAAGGAGACAACCCCTACTAATAAAATGCTGGCCGGGGTGAAGGCACTCACTGATTGTTCGCTGAATTCCGAGTCAAACGCTCTTACCAAGAAAGCATCCAAATCTTCCATTCTGGTCATTCTGTTGACCTCTTCCAAGTTGCACTTCCGTACTTGCTGAGTGGATGCACAGAAAATGACGCATTTCTCTACAATTTTTCAGTCGTACATCCATCATTTTCAAGCGGTCCGACAATTCTAATATTCCAACAAGCAATAAAAGCGTGACATTAACACACTTTGGAAGGCATTGGCTCTGGCACTTTCGTGACGCAGTTCATCTTAGGATGAATGGACTAATAGAAATGAAGTGTACCCCGTAACGCATCCAGATTGCGCGTTATCATCATTATCAGCTAAAAGAACCGCGTACTTATCGTACAGTGGTTGCAGCTGCCACAGTTTCGTTCACCGAGGATTTGGGGAGGTGGGGTAGGTAGCTACGCATTGGAGGCCGGAGCTGATAAATTGGTGCGTAGAATATTTTGGTTAACGGATCGGGCACATACAACCTATCGGAAATGCATATTTTCACGCCGGAACCATCGGTTTGTTCAGTGGTCCGCATGTGTGGCGGCACCATCTCGGCCGACCGATGGCCGTAAGTCGAACTGCATACAAAATTTATTAAAAAATTACAGCCACCAACTTACTCAATAGGTGAGGAAAAAGTTCGTGGGGTGGTGGCAAGTGAGCAACATTTTTGAAGTTCTTTGGATTCGTCGTTCTTCACCCCCATCACCAGTGAATGAATACTTGGGATTAGGCTTTCTGAAAAATGGGCTGGTCATTACAAAATATCACATAGAGCAGATTAAACCATCGGATAGAACGGCTGCACCTTCCGCACAGTCATCCGTCGGCAGTCAGTCCAGCCTGTCATCAGAAGTTGTTGCCGACCATTCAGCAATACGTCGTTGTATTTGAAAGGCGATATTACGCGGCCCGAAAACATCCTTCCTCAGTTTACTCAAAAATGACTCAATGGGAAATGCGGAAGACCGACGCAATTGTCCACGTACTCTCACATCATCCGCCAAATGACCGTCGTCTACATATATTGGAAAAAGCCTGTAAAGATGCGCCTGGTACGCTTTGAGCAAAGCCAACGTAATCAACTTAAAAACAGGGTGGGGAAATATGTACACAGCAACAAACAAATCAAGGATATTCTATAGACGGTGGTGTGAATCAAATTTGCAGGTTAATCTGCAAGTACAACCGGTCCTATGCAAAGTAGTGTCTAAGCTCTGTGGCTTTTTAGAGACCGAAATATTACAACCATGTCGGTGCTCCCATAGATTGCTGCCTCCACTGAGTAAACAGACCCGGTAACACATTCTAAAATGATAACACCTTTGTCTCTCCGCCGCACTACATTCATAATTTTGAGGATACTTTAAGTAGGCGAAAACCGTTACCTGAGTGCAGTACATTTCCTTTGCACTGGTCGACGATCGTCGCAAAAATGAACGAAATAGAGAAACGAGTAGGCGGATGATGACTATAGTTGCTAGAAGCGGACCTCGCGCAATACACGATCACCAAGTCGCCTTAATATCGACATTTTGAACCTGGACGTAAAATGGGGTGCTGATGACTGGTTGCGCCGAAGACTGCACGTGGTTTTTTTGAGCACATGCGTGGAAACCGTTGTATCTCACAACGGTCACTATCACTCATTGATGTGAGACGCTGTTTCTTTGGGCTCGCTGCAATTCTACTAGGCGGTGTTAGAGGTCAAATGGAATGCAGAGTGTGCGCGGGGTTGGCGACGTGTACTGGGGCCTGTCCAGTTGGAAACACATGGAAGGCGTTTGAGACCATCTACAAAATTGGCCCTGAGAAGCCCATTGTTAGCGCGTTAATCGAACATGGTTTTGGAAGCTCAATAGGTATAAAACACCACCTTGCTTATGGACACGGGCCTCCGCGCGTATGCTTATTTGATCAGTTCGTTTTGAGTCATGGTCTGTACATTCCGGCCTCCCTTTCAGTCTCCTTCTGGAACACCAGCGCAGACTCCGACCATGCACTTGTACGCTGCTGCTTTTCACTGCGCTTTTCAGGTGTACGCAAAACGCACACATCTCGCTTAGCCATTGAGAAGCTAGTGGACCCAGAAGTCAAACGAAATTATCAGAACCAGCTCCTCGAACGCCTG
>SJOL01000241.1:14392-51627 GCA_004794785.1 Opisthorchis felineus
AATAAATGCTCTGATATCGTTGTGGTTTCCGGGGAACTGAATGCACAAGTATGTAGACTTAGTACATCTGAGACTCATTTAGGTGATCGGAATGGATTGGACTCGGTACGTTCGGACAATGAAGAGCAAGTGCTTTAGCTATATGCTGACCGCAGGCTGTTTTTATGCAGTACCAACTTCCAAAGTAACCGAGGTCGTCTGGCCACATGGTGTCCTCCAACAGCATTCTGGTTACGAACTTGAATTGATCACATTTCCCTCAGTTACCGATGGCGCGGATCAATAACTGACGGCCGCTCGTTTTGGAACATATTTCTGGATTCCGACCACAAGGTTTTCCGGGATCACTTCTCCCTTCGTTCTTTAGTGTCGCTAATGTGCAGACAAATCGCTCAGCAACTGAGAGGCTGGTAGACCCGGAAGTTAGGCGATCCCATCCCCATCCGGCTCCCCTGGATGGGACCGCTGGACAGTTACTACTGACCCTGACAGATATGCCTCTGTCACGCAGCTACTGGGGTTTTGCATCTAAGCCCATCGCCTTCACTGCGTAGGTCTCAATCCCTGCCACACCGGACAACCGGAACCAATCGATTCAACGAACTGCTTCGGCCGTCAACGAAGCTGTAGAAGCTGAAGCCACTGTATTTCAATGCACGGTTTCTGAGCTTAAAACTAAACTGACTGGGCTGAACTGATGGAGTCAGTGACTCTGGTTTTGCTGTTTTCGAACGAAGTTAGGATATTCCCAGATTGTTCATCCTTTCCGCTGGAAGAGGAGCGTAATACTGCATCCGTACCCCTTCACTGTTCAACTCAGCTTGGCTCAACGTAAAACGCAAAAACTATGAGACAGCGTGCTGTACGGCTTTCTGCTAGATTTGCAACATACTGCTCACAATTAACGCACAAACTACGAAGGTCAGCACATCGTTCGTCCACCTTGAGAAAAACGTCTGGAGTAGTCGTCACTTGCAAATGGATATCTGGACTGTAGTGCAGCGAGCCGTTGTGTTATCCTCACTATCCTACGGCAGCAAAACCTCGACATTATAGATGGCACATATGGGGGGACGTGATCACTTCCACATGTAATTTCTGCGCTTGAAGAGTTTTGAGACGTGCCTCGATGATTTGAAAGAGATATGCCTACCACTGTGGAACTGCGGAGCATGCGAATGCATATGCCTTAGTAGAATCTGTCCGGTAGGTCACCGGCATAGGCGCACTCACCTGCATGTTTAACGCGAACAGGTGGATATAAGTACGTTTGTCCTATGGAGGCAATACCTGTAACCATATGGTTGCGGGACTACCTCGAGGTTATCCATTACTAGCTCAACATTGTGCTAATGGGCGACCCCTAGGGACATTGCTAAATTGTTATAAAAACGTGTCACTGTGGTTCTGCGCTCGCCCATGACAGATGAACTTATCACACTCCATAGGTTGCCCTGGTTTAGTCACATGCTCCGTCTGCCAGTCGACCGACATCTCTGAAGAGCCCTTTTCGCAAAACCACGCGAAGGATGGAGACGAGCCAGGGGAGGTCAAACAATGACTTAGTGGCGAAGTATGAAGGCTGTTACCAGCAAACTCAGCTGTGCTGGTCATTACCGTCACCCTGGATGGGGACCCCGCGACGGAACATATCAGTGGTTAAAGACATTGTCATACATGACCCAGTCACGCCCTCAATGGCGCTCGTGCATCCAAGCTATTGCCTTGGATGCATAGCGACCCACACGTTCTCCACAATGAAAAGTTCACTGACGACCCTGTATTTACGCATAAATTATATCAACTGCCGCCTCCAATGCGCAGCTATCTACCCCACCTCCCCAAATCATTGATGAACAAAACTGTGGCAGCTAGAACCACTGTACGGCAAGTGCGCGGTTTTTACAGTTAATGATAATAATGTGGTTCTTTGCTGAAACTTTAAGGTGTCGACGAATAACATCAACGCTTCGTGTCGGTGTTTGTTCTTGTTGTTGCTTTTGGACCCTAAGATCCTCTTCACTGTCTTCAGCGGATTCGGATGTCCATTTGCACTGGCATGCTAGCGCCACTGTTCTCCATACTGCTAGCAGTTCCGCCGCAGCATGATACACGGGTTTGCTCAAGCACCGGATTGTAGGCATGACTGTTGCCTTTCTTGAATCTCCTAATGTCCCCACAACCCCAACACAGTTCAACCTTTCAAATTATCAAATATCGCATGCAATTTAGTACAACTGCTGACCGTAAAACTTAATGTACAGGAAGGTAGGCAAGTGGATAATAAAGATAAAGAAGGTTCCTGAAAATAATCCGGTCAATCCACGGGACGTGTCCTCGAGAATTTCCTGGCTGAAACGACCAAGGAGCATGATGACTCAGTTTCCTCCAGTAAGGAAAGATACATCGATCACTGGGCCCGGCGCCTTGGGCAGTGGTGTTGGTTCACCTCAGTTATCTTTGCTCTCTCATTTTCCGGTGACCGAAACTGTTGCATCTGGAATCAACTTACCCTTGGTACCAGTAAACTGAACTTAGTTGAATAAAATTTTAAATCTCTTTTTTATTATTCAACTCGGTTCAGTTAGTCTCCTATAAACAATGTAGCACGGTTACGTTGGCTCCAGCTGCTACAGTTCCGGTCGCCGGAAAATGGAAGAGCGAGGGAGCGATGGCAAGCGTCGGAGACGACATTCAATTAGTTGGTATCGAATCAGTCTAGTTATGGGGAAGTAGCAGTTGATTAACTGACTGAATTTACTGGTGAGCGCATTCACACTCAGCTGCCAGGTTTTAAACTGTCCCCCTATCTGTCACTTCCACTCAGTCCTCAAGATTGTGAACCAGGTGGTGAGAGGTCTGATAAACAATTGCCAACAAGAACCTTGTTCTCTTGGAACATGCAGATGACATAGCTGCTGTCATCAAAGGGGAAAAGGAGACAGGGTTTTTTGGGGATAAACTGGCCAAAATCATGCACTTTGTTCCCGCGATACGTAGGGTCATGCTTTCGGACTTTCATACACTGAATGGTCCGACTACAATTCAAGAGGAAACACATGGGGCTGCGAGACAGTTCACTTATCTTGTAAACTGTATTGAATTCTGTTTTGGTTTGGCAGGTTAGTTCAGTGCGTTAATCCTAAAAGCACGAATCGTATCTGCCACTTAACGACGTCTGTAGTGAAAAAACACTACTGAGTCTCAAGGGGCGTGTAAAACAGGCTACAACACGGGCTGTTCTGTAATATGAGCGCTACTGCAGCGGGACTGAGTCATCTCAAGGTTTTTGATAGCTGTGAAGCGGGGTGCCGACCAAGCCATGGCTAGACAAAAGACGGTTACTGTGCATCCGCTATTCCAACTAAACGTGCACTTAGCATCGTAATTGGCCGCAGTGTGGTCGTGTATTGCCCGCGCTGGGTTGCTGTTTTCCGGAAAGACTGCTACCTTCCGAGCCCAATTCACTCTGACGTGAACAAGAGCAACTAACTTCTGACTCGAAGAGGAAAATGAAGAATAAGTAGTTTAACAGTATGACATATTTGGCTTTTCTAAGCACACGCTTACACCAGCCTTTAAGAGTTTAAGGTAAAGCTCGGGGTACCTCAGTGGTTAAGGCGCGAATTTACTGACCGGAAGGTCCGTGGTTCGAACCCTACCTCTGCATCTCGACTTCTCCTGTCTAGGCTTGGGCAACCTAGCAGTATCTCAGCTCATAAATCCTTCGGCTGTCATGGCAGTTGGGCACCGGGCAAGTGTCACGGCTTAGTGTTTATTTATTTTTTATTATAGAATTCGGGATGGTCCAAGGGAAGGGGGCGAAAAATCGGTCCGGTAACAGAGAATAGTGATTTGGTAGGGATCGCATAAGCAACAAGGAGCGGTGACACTGAAAGTTTGAGGCAGACAGAGTCTGTCTCACGGGAGTGTCATCCTTGTAAATGGCGACTGCTTGGAGGCTGAATGGAGGTGAGTTAAAGCAGCTATGCTCTCGGCTTTCAGAACTGTTTGTCCAGGCCATCTGACTCGACTAAATGAGCACTGGATATCGTCGAGATCAGCAGATCTTATTGCTGCCAGAGAGGCAATACTAGCAACTAGCGACTGTGATATCGCACCCAGATCCCTCAAACATCATATAATAAGGAACTTGATGAATGACAGAGAACGCTGGTGGATTTTGAAGGCCCGGGAGATGGAGAAGGCTTTCGCTGCAGTCGACAGCCTCGCCCTTTTTAAACTGATTCGAGCAAAGCAGGTGTCAGTGAAGCAGTATGCAATTCACCCCCTCAATCGTCGGCTGAATAAATTAAAGAACATTTCAGCTGGTCTCCTTCAACACAACCGCTCGAAGAACCCAATGGGCCTGAATAGAATATCGGCACCAACCCGCCATCAGCAACCGAAATCCAGCATGAGATATTAATTCTGAAGAGCGATAAGGCACCTGGCCCGGAACCACAGTACCCCACAAAGAAGGTGGCTAAGTCCCGATGAACAGTTTGACAACCATACTACAGAAGATTTGGGACGAAAACAGAATACCAGCCGAATGGAGCTCCTCGACTATCGTCCCAGTTCTCAAAAAGAGCACAAGAACGTCATGTGAAAACCATCGTGGTAGCAGCCTGTTATCCTTCCCATCTAAAGTGCTCTCTGGCATTCTTTTGCGCGCTAATCGTTCAGCTGTAACACCCTTTCGGTGCCTAGCTACCATGCCACCCGAAGGAAGTGCGAGGGCTGGGATACTGCCAGGTTGCCCAAGTCTAGACATGGGCGGTCGAGATGCAGAGGTCGGGGTTGAACCGCTGGCCTTCCGGTCAGTAAATTCATGCTCTAATCAGTGAGCCATCCGCTCCCTTTATTGTGCGCAGGTTGGTGGATTATCGGAGGAGAGATTCTTGAGTTTCGCCCTGGTCGGGCATGCATCGACCCGATCTTTACCTTGGGACTAATTCTTGAACAGCGTCAGTCCTTCAGACATCCCACGTTGGTCGTTCTTCTTGCTCTGAAAGCTGCTTTTGATTCTGTCGATCGTCAGAAACTTTGGCGGTGTCTGGTGATCAAGAGTGTCCTTTCCAAATTTATATCTTATGAAGGCACTGTATGCGAACTCCTGTGGCCCCGTCCAAGTATACGGAAAGCTTTCGCTTGAGTTCACCACGTCCACTGGTGTGAGACAATGCTGCCATCTCTCACTTTTCTTCTTCAACTTTATTGTTGATATGCTACTTGAAATTTCTTCGCCTGTCTCTGAAACCTCGGGAGTTGACTTTCGCTCATAAATATCAAGTATGCGCACGGTATTGCTCTCCTTGTTTCAGATCCTTCAGAAATGCAAACTGCTTTAAATAACCTAAATAACTCTGCCGCGTGGTTTGGCATGCGCTTCCCACCTGCAAAGTGCAAAGTGGTGCTACAAGACTGGGTTGGATCAAACCCAGACCTCATGCTTGCAGGCGAGCCAATCGACGTGGTAGATAAATTTGTTTACCTGGGCAGTTGTATAAGTTCCGGTGGATTGACTGGAGATGAAATTACTTCTCGAATCGGGAAGGCCATGGCAGTTTTTCCCAACCTCCGACACCTATGACGCCGCCGTTTGTCTGTCGAGGGGCATTGTTTACACTGCGGTGGTGCGATCCATACTGCCTTATGGATCAGAGACGTGGCCTCTACGGGCAGAGGACGTACGAAAGATATCAGTGTTTGACCATCAGTGTCTCCGAAGCGTTGGTCAGGTCTGGTGGGAATATCGGATTAACAGTGCTGAGGTACGCCAGATGGTCTTCCGCGATAGATAGATTACTCACGCTCCATAAGTTACGCTGGTTAGGACACGTACTCCGCATGTCCGAAGACCATCAGCCTCGCAGAACTCTTTTAGCCCACCCCCGTGCTGAGTGGAAGCGACCGAGAGGTAGACAGCGTATGACCTGGCAACAAAGTACGAAAACACTAACCAGTAAACTTAATCGGGTGGACAACTGCCGCCTCCCTGGATGGGCCCCCAGGACTCTACTCACCAATGGTAAATGACCCTGGTATAAATGGCCCAATCGCGCAGTCATAGGCGCTCGTACATCAAAGCTATCGCCTTCAATTCTTAGCTACCCAATTCCTGAACTAAGTGAACATGGCATCGCCTCCATGGCTTGGTTGCATCTCCCACACTCTCCCAATTTCCGGTGACCAACACTGTATCAGATGGAACCAGTGTGATTGTGGTACACGGTTTATAGCTGATAAATTGATTGATTGATTCACCACAGCCTTCGAAAGTAGAGTACCGTGAATAGGGTGCATAAGCTACTAGACAGTCAGGGGAATGGCTGTGTCTGAATCTATACTGGTGACCATTCAAAAGAGTGTTCTCTTCTAAATCTAGCAGGATATCCTTCACAGAGATTGATTTAAAAACTCGATACAAATAAAAACCGACATAGATAGGATGATAGCCGTTCGGATCTGATCGGGAACCACGTTTCGGAGTGGCGCATCGGTGGGACATTTTCAAGTGGTTGGAAAGATGCCTGTGTTGAGTGAAAGAACAGTCGTAAGAGTATTGGTGGTGGTTCCACCCAGATCGGGAGGAGGAAGGGAGCTTCGAAATGTCGGGAAGGAAATAATTATCGAGCGTTCCTCCGAGTGATTTGTGGATGCGGGAACTGTGAACAGAATTCGAGCAAGTCCGGTAAACAGAAAGATAAACCGAAGAAATGAGAGTAAGGTAATCCGAAAAAAGTTAGGATTTATAATGTGGAAGGATCTGATAGCACAATGCACGTCATGAATGGAAGTGTGGAGAATAAAATGCTCTCAAATGATCAACTTCTGATGAGGACATTAGATTAAAAAGGACAAACATGTCTTTTTCCTTGTCAGTAGTGGTCTTGAAGAAGTCCCCGGTAAACACGTGGTTTGACTGGTCAGATGGAGTCGGATGCCAGAGTCGAACGGGGGTAAGTATGAAAAGCAGGGAATAGACGGACATATCACCAAGTAACAAATCGGTCAACTTACCAGTGGACGGAAAAGGGTCGTTTGAAATGGAATGTTTCCACGGGTATGGGTTGGAAAATGACGCGTATTCCTTATGTTGCTGTTTATCACCAGAAAAGGCCCGAAAGAGGGCGTGGAATGTGGGGTAGCAACGGGATGGACAGAGATAATGACGCAATGTCCAGGATAGCCCGGTGGGCGAATGAGGTGATAGGACATGGAGAACATTGTGTGGTAAAGAACAAACCCATGGTTAGTGCAGTGTCGCGTGCACGGCCTTTAACGCGAGTGCGTAAAGGTGCTTGTGGATAAACAGTTGGTTGTAAAGAACAACTCTGGTCCTTGCTTCACTTGGTCGGTGTTAGTGAAAATCCCGAGCCCTTTGGAAATGTGGACGTTGAAGCCACCATGGGATGCAACTTCGGAGGAGTCTGATGGGTGGATCAAATTGAGATTGCTCGACGGTCGCGATACGTACATCATATATTTGTTGCTGAGACGCAAGTATAATTTGGGACCGAACTGGAAATTCTGGTTGCTAATGACAAAAAGATGAAAGGCCGGAGACGGTTAGCACGTACACCACAGTTGAAACCGAAATGGTCACGGAATCGCAGATACGTAGATTTAGTGTCTTTTTGAAGTCTGAGTCTAATAAAAAGAGGACGGGTTGGACTTCATAGGAAAAGTTGGTACATTTGTTAAGATTTTTCTTCGAGCCACCGTTTCAGATTCAGAAGGAACCAGCTTATCCTTGGTACATGGTTTATAGCTGACAGACTGAACTGAACTAAATCCTTCAGAATGTAGATTAGGAGCCTGTAAGAATGGATCGGTCACCGGCACCCCAACTCGGAGATCCGGAGTGGCCAACTACACCGTACTGATATAGATTGGATGGTTCTAACTCTAAGCTATCGTTTTGCTTCAATGTGTCGGGTACGACAGACCTCAACGATGTCCTTTTCACAATACCACCCAGAAGTTTGTTTTCACTACGATTAGCTTACAGTCTTACCGTTTTTAGTATTTACTTCTGTGTGCCTTTTTATACTAGCTTGTCATCTATCTTCTTCTTCCCACAGATGACGTCCATCGGGAGCGTATTTGGTGACGGAACATGGTATCATGCATGGTCCGAACTCTTCCCGTTGAAGCGTAATGGAACAACTCCAGTGGACAACAGCAACTACCACATTGACAATCAAACACAACGTTTCATAGAGAGGTACTTTGATGCGTTCTACATGTCAGACGTTGGCGGTGAGCCGTTCAACGATATTTGTATTTTACGACATAGCAACACACTTTGTACCGTTGGTTTGGCACCAGCTCATCACTTGTTCATGGGCTGTAAAGAACAGCTTATGCCGGTCAACGGGAACTCTCTGACACCGCACAACTTACTTGGCGTGGACTTCAAAGTATGTAAAATTATCATTAAGTGGTTTGGAATTTGCTTCATCTGTAAGGTAACCTGAATGACGTTTGACTTAGAACAGCTGTGAAATTTAAGTTTGTACCCAACTTCATTGAGCAATGGTACTCTTGTCATGTGTGTACGCATTACCCTTTTGAAGTAATTAGACTGGATTTCCATGTGGGAATCTTGGTATGGAGTAACGTACGTGTTTAGGACGAGCTGTTTTCCAGCCAGGACGTAAAAACGAAACCCTTCAGATGCATAGTTGGCCACCTTAATCCTCAGTACGTAGACGCTGTCCTCTATAACGTCGCAGCTCTCACGAAGTAGCCTCGTGGACTGAGGTTTTTAATGAATGCTTACTTTGGTTTCGAATGAAGTAAAAGATGGGCTGTCAAGTTGCTTTGATGAAGTAATTATTCCATTGGATTTATTCTTACTTGAGCTTACGAAGTGTCTTTGCAATGCTCTCCACAGTAAGTCCACTTTTTAACGTAAAGACTGATGTCGTAACCTTTAGCGAATGTGACCGAGAATCTCCAACTTCACAACGTTTGGTCCAGCTTCGACCAAAGCGAGGTTTAAGGTGAATCTCAGAACACCCTAAACCACTACCGATGGGCGGGCTAGTTTATTTCTTTCCAGCTGTTTGATTGATCATTTTAGGATGCCAGGCGAGTGGAGTACAGCGATTTTTGTAAGGGTCGGTCCATTTGCTGCCTTCCGAAATTATTAAACCAAATAATATACTAAAGCACAGAAATGCACACTTACTGCGGGTAGCCCTGTGTGAAGACGAGTCGATCCTTGGATGTATCGAATCGTAACTACCTGAGCAAGGTTGCCGGTAGCTCAGGTCTTCTGATTTAGTGTCTGGTGTATGCATTTTCTTCTGAGGTAATGTATGTGCTAGTCAGTTTGAACTATGTACCCAAACGTACCTGTTATATAGGCTAGTGAATTCCCAGTGCGATAACATGCCGCATGTTGCTAACGCCGTGTAGATGGTTCATATAGTATGGTTACTCACAGAATAGGTCAATCTCCGGGGTGATGATTCTGTGAGTGATAAGTTTTGAGGGCTTTCTTCCGATTGCCTTGCGATGAACATCATCAAAGGAGTGCATTGCCTTACCGTTGGTACCCTCAAGTGAATATGTTTCTGTTAAAAGTGTCACGTTCCTGCTGCTTGGAAGTTCTATTCTTTGTTCCTCAGTAACTTTCCATTCCATCTCTGGTTTGCGTTTTAGAGGTCTTGCATGACTTTCTGTTCGTATTATCTTCTTTATCTTTTTGGTGAGGTGACAGATAAGTGACAAGGTCCACCGCCTTCACAACAAAATGAGTGGTCGGCGAAAACATGGTGGACAGACGGTCGGCCGGGCCCCGAACGTCTTGGCGTTTGCGGTTTGCGATCGATCCGTGAGGCACAAACTTATGTGTGGTATTCCTGGCCGTCTGCTAGAAGTGAATAAAGCTTTGTCGTATCCTCCGATTCAATCCGGTCAAGGACGCTCTTCTTTGGATTTCGTCTCCGTCTCTTCCCCAACACCCTTGGCACCATTGTTTGATTCTGCGGGCTCGACCGAACAACAGGTTGGACCATATCTGTGCGTCATAGCTCCTTCACGCCTGCCTCGCGCTTCTCGAAAGCGCCCTTTTATCAAAAGCTCTGCTGAACCCTCGGATACTTCACGCTGCGTTGAGCCTAACCATCCTGCGTGTTCAGAGGAAGATGGTTCAGAAAGCGATCGTTCGGATTCGGGCAATGACACACTTTCGTTTCTGCGTAGACTAACTGGCGAACGGGTGCTTGACTGGCTGCAGTACAGTAAATTGAGGGGACTATAGTATGGTGTCAGGGATTCTTTAAGTCAGACGGTCTATTGTTACTACTTTTTGTGTCAATCTCGTTTGTCCATGGCGTAGTCTTTCAGAACGAACGTTTGCGCTGACTGTGTTATCTTCTCAGTATCCCTTAATGGACATCCTTGGGTTACTGGGTCTCATTTTTCAGCTAACGAACTTTGTCAGAAATTGTAGCAATAACTCTATATTTTCAATCTAACAAGGAATCGAATTTGTCGGTGAAGACTGCACAAGTGAGATGTCTGTCTTGTGAACTAATCACAGGAATACCCGTCTGTTTGGGTGATACGTTTCTACGTTGATCGGACCAGCATCCTTTCTGACAGACTACACCGTGTGTTCCAAGAACTGCAGGCTACCAAGGTTGGTATTTGGTCTGTGCACTTCTACATATTGACCAATACATCCGAAATAGTAGTTGTTTTCTGAAATAGTGCAACTGACTGATTAGTTGAATGCTTTACTATACGTCATTCGCTCTGCGAGCAGTATTCTACTGAAACGGACTGCAAAATTAAAGCTCAGTGACAACGATAGCGTACTGTTTTGTGAAACTTCTGGTTTGCATTGTGGAGAGTGGTGATGTAGATTGTCAGCAGGGACAGAGCTTTCATGAATGGGATGTTTGTATCATACGTTAAACGGAGTACATTAGTCTGTGGTTCGGCGAATTGGGAACAGATAAGCTGGTGACTTCTACTCATTGAGTTTCTCCCTACGAGTGTGGGATGTTCTTGAATGGTCAAGCAATACATCCAGTTCTCCGACGGAGACTGCTTGAGAACTGTGCGCATCTAGTAGGCTGCATGAATATTGTCAGTTTCAAATTTGGAGTAATCGCCTACGTTGCCAGGGCCTGAGTGATATCTGCAAAACCCGCCCGTGTGTGATGCCGGCGAGATATCAGTTTACCGCTCGAACGGACAATTGTATAACTCTTCGGTGCATTTCTTGTTCCTCTGCTGTTCTGAAACAATGGCAGTTCACGTAGAACATAACGGGCTCTTCGTGTTTGACCACCGGTGTCTATCAAACATTACGGATGCTGGTTGCCAAATGTACCCGGACAGCGTTTGCTGGTGCATTTGTGGTTTCATCAAACCAACCTATGTATCTGAGCACAGGTACTCACCGCTCTTTGCCTTGGGGGCTATGACACAGGCATTGGTGACCGAAATCTCCTCCGGCTGCAGAAGAATCCACCTAGTGTCGGAATTAGCAAAGGTGTGGTGTATACGGTGTTGACAGCTATTCATCAGGGTTTAACAATGCAGCACTTGCTTATACATGCTACACAGTATCGGTGGCGTACGCTGATCATTTGTGTTCGCCTTCGGGGCTCGAACCGATGCTTTAAACGGTGCCAGTTTTACACCGCCGAAATGACCCCAACACGGGAACTTCGTGGCAGCTCGGTTGATTAAGTGCATGTCATTCACACGCACAAATTTATTGGGTCCAGTAACTCTACCTCTTTCTTGATGCCCATCGGTTGGGTGATGTGATGCACTTTTGGGGAACCAGGGCCTTCGAAAAATGAGCGTTATCCACTCGGCACAGGTTTGGTTGTTTTAACAAATGCTACAGCTGCTCGTTCACCCTGGACAACATGGACTGATGACAAAAAGAACCGGTGTCGATGCTGACGCTGCCGTGCCGCACAACTAAAATGTTTATTTTAACAAAGTGAAAAGATAAGAGTGCATGAGGGGGGAACCTGGTGCTTGTCTAGCTCATAGTGAATCGGCTGTTTGTAAACATCGTGGTTTGTGAACATGGTGCGTTTTAGTACTAGGCTGCGTTCCCTTAAAAGCACCTAAACCCACCAAAGCAGAAACCCTATGAACGCCACCTGCAGGAAACTGCCCGAGTTAACGAAAAAATCAGAGGTAGTCTGCAACTACCGGTTATTTGTTGCTTCTTACTCGGTGCAGAAGGGCCATAAGGATATCGCACACTGAAGTGTGGTTGGACTGGGAAGCTGAATGTGAGGAACACGAGCGAAACTGTTTACGGTGGCCTTTTGCACTTTGGGTCGTTTCACGAACAATGATTCGGTTTTCTTTCAACTGTGCTTCTTGGAGGCGATATCCTGAACGTTGCACAGATCCTCCAACTACGTACTCCCTTATTCTAAGGCGAGAGAGTGAATAACATCCTTTGCTCGACGGCTGCTATGATATTCCAGCGGGCGTGATAATTACGTAGCTCGAAGGCCACTGAATGTTCTTAAACATTAGTTGAACCAATAATAACAAATTAGATAGAGGACCCTAACTGAGCAATTCGCGGTGCACAACTATTGACATGCGATAATTGTTCCATAACAACGTTAAAGGCAACTCTGATCTTGAAGAAAGCGCGCACATAAAACCACCAGTCAGTGTCCAGTAAACGAAACGAAGCTGCCTAGAGCCACCAGATGTAGGCATCACTCGAAACATCAGTGAACTATTGCTAGCAATCTATACTGTGTCTCCCAAACCAACTACGCTCACTCTGAAACTGCAATAGCCGACTGAGTTGACTGTTTTGAAGCGAGTATTCGCATATCAATCTGGTTCCGTAATATCAGCCACATTTCATCCCACAGGAGAGTGTATCTTCCATGACGAACACTTCCATTTTCCAAAGTCGGAAAGCACCAAGATAAGAGGACTAGGTGGGCTTGCTAGTGGGAATAAACTAAGAAACGAGTGAACGCCATGTCAAAGCCAGTCAAAATTTGCCAAGCAGAATTATGTGGTCGTAGGCGTAATAATTAAAATGGACCAGGCCGCTCAAGACAGTTGAAATGATATAAATAATTCACTTTAATAAGACGGATGTACGCCACATCAAAAGGCGTATATATATATATATATATATATATATATATATATGCGCAGAACAACCGATCCTGTCTAATCAAGACGGAGCGCCGATTGTATGTTGATCGATGGGTGGAATACTTCAGCCCACTTATAACCCACAAGGATCTTAAGACAAAAGGCTACTGCGAACCGCCTGACCAACACGAGATTAGTTCGGCCGTCATTCGTCTCAACAAGAAAAGTTCTCTGAGAAGATGCCATTTCCTCTGGGGTTAATACCTATTGTCTCCGCGTGATCCTTCTACCTCTAAATTTTTCGAAGGCTCGCGACGCTCAGAGAAGGCACAATCACGATTGCTTCCACAAACCGATAGGTAGTGCAGGCCAGGTATTCACTGCATGTCGCGCCAAATTCCAGTAGCAACACTGCTTGTTTCATTGACTTCTCCGCTGCGTTCGATTCTATCCATCGTGCGACATCATGGTATGGCGGTATGCTAGCCAAACGCATTGTCCTCTTGAAAGCTTATCACTTAGTAACGACGGCTGGAGTCCTAGCTTACTGTGAGGAGGCCCCTGATTTCGATAGCTCCCCAGAGAGGGGTTCCCGCGCCATCAGTGTTATTTGGCTTTGTTAATGACCTAGCGATGCAATAGAACTTAACGTTTCGTTTCGGTGCTTGGGCAAGCTAAAGAACGAAAAAATTACCGAAAGCACTTAAAAACGGCGTACAGTGGGAAATTGAAGTCGGTTTGTGCAAGAATTTCGTGCACCCGGAGCGGCAATCTGTTTATTGCACACCTACATTTGACAGACTTGGCAACTTTGCACGCAAGGCATTTGTAAACTCCAGGTTTTGACAATTGGTGTTTAAGAGGCATTCTGGAAATCTGAGTGCTCGATCGAATATCTAGCTCGGTGGTTATAGAATGCTGCTTCCATATCTACTGCAGCAACTACAACTTCAAAAACTCGGCCGCATTGTATAAAAGCATGAAAGCGAAATTTGCACTGGCTTTCTCACTTTTCTTGGAGTGGCGCTGCCGTATTTGAGGTAGCTGGAGACCCGGATAGGAAGTTAATTTGTATCTGAAAGGTGTCGGTCTCCAATCAACATACGGTATCCCAGCCTATTTATCCTTTCTATACTCAAATGTATCCTTGAAGCTCCTCCTGCGTTTCGGATACGTTTCTCACATAATGAGTCCGCTAGCAGAGCTCTGCCTTCCCCCGTAGGTAACGGCTGTTTTCCTGTGGGCCAACTAAAGTTATCGTTTTGCACTACAAGGATGATTTCGATGGACTGGGACACCTAAAATCTACAGGGTTTGTCGATCGAAGAGAAACAGAACAACGAGTGAGGTGTCCTGCTGACTGCTTGCTCTCCATCCTGAAAGTCTGCCTCGCTGAGCTTCTCAGCCTAAACTTTGGGTGAACGTTAGATAAATTCGAGCACAACTTCTGAGTTCAGTACTGTCCATGTAGCCGCATGCAGGCCACACTCCTGATTTTACATATCAAGTCCGTAAATAAACAATACGTAAAGTGGGACAGCTGCTAAACTGTGGTGAACAGGATTGATGCTCTATTCATTACTCTATCCATTATGCTCTTGTTTTAATATTCCGAGTGCTGTATACACAAATCAATTTGAATACGTATGTGCCACTTGTTACATCGTGCTGAATTCCGATTTTCTAGTTCTTTTGGTTATACTGATATACGTGCTGAACTCAATTACTACACGGTCTAGTGGACAGTTTGCATCGGCGCTGACCGAAGTCGTTCAACAGAATGCTTGAACTCAACATGTCACCGGACATATCAGAAGCCGCGCGGGCCAACTGCCATCCCTGCGTAATTTGGTTAGCACTAACGAAAGACGCTTCGTTAATTGAGTGTTAATTAAAGCCCCACTGGGACATAGTGACCACTGTGTGCTGACGTTTGATTTCTTTCGCTACTGGGCCAGAAATCCGGAACCTCAAACGTGGATTTGAAATTCCTGCCCTGCTGACTTCCCAGAAATGAGCAGCATCCTCGATCAGTTTAAGCTGAGACCAGCTCTAGAGGAAGAGTTATACAGAACCGCTGTCCTAAAAATACATGAGGATGATGCGATGTCCCAAAAAACCAGCGCACAGTCGGATGGATCAAATGCTATCTCGGAGTAATCTTCGTCTTCTGTAAAACAGGTCCAACTCATTTTTCTAAAAGATAAATACAGGCGACACTGAAGACGAGCTGACCTTTCGGAAGAAAGTGCTATTCAAGTACATCTGACACCGTCGGAGAAACAAGCCAACCACCTTCTTCCTGTGGGACAGAAACGGGCATTTCACAATTGACCCAACAGTGATATCTGAAGTCTACAGAGAACACTATGCAGGCCTGTATTCTGCCCCAGCGACATCGACACATCCAGTCCTGTCAAGATGTAACTACCAACGGCCTCTAACCAGATCGGTCTTCACAGTGTTGGACATTAGCCAGCCCTTGCGCAAGGCAAACCCGTTTTGCGCGTTGGGGCGAGAGGTCCATCCTCTTGCGAGACGAGGTCCATCCAAGGATCTTGAGGAAAGTCGCTCACACTGGAAAATCATTTCCGCCCGGTGTTCCTTCAGTGACTGGACGAAGGCAAACAACACCCTGTCTGGGGAAAGAGATTGTCATGCCAATCTACAAAACTGGTGACCGACTATCGCCCGGCTGTTACAGGCCTGTTAGCCACACTCGCGTACCGTGCAAGATGATGGAGGTTACCCCGAAGCGGGCCATCTTAAATCGCCTCATCAACAACAACTCGATACCCCCAGGGCAACACGGATTCCTCCCGAACCGTTCTTGAGTGAGAAACACGCTCGTATTTATGGAAAGCTCAACTCAAGCCAAAGACGAAGCAATCGTATCGGATGCCATATTTTTTGACTTCTCAACGGCATTCAACTGAGTTCCATGCGTCTCGCTGCTCCACAAACTCGAGTCTTGCAAGATTTAAGGGGGAAATTCTACGCTGGATTAAGACGTTCTCATCAGAAGGAGCACTTTGAGTGAAAGCAGACTCAACCTACTCTTCTCCAGCGCCGGTCTCCATTGGAGTTCCCCAAGGCTCTGTTTTGGGACCACTTATGTTTCCGATCAACGTCGACGAGCTTGCAGATGTTTTTTTCAAGTCCACGTCTTTTTTTTGTGGGCGACTTGAAATCCTTGGTTTCAAATGCCAGTGCCCTTCAACTGGATGTAGACGCTGCAAAACATTGGTTGTCAGACTGGTAGTCCCCTCTGGATGACGAAAAGTGCGTCCATATGTCATTCGGAGGAGACAGCGAACGTCTTCTTCGTGCATGGTGAGAATGGACCAGGTACTAAAATGGATTTAGGTATCTAGCTTTCTTCAAACATGTCCTTATTACTGCACCATGAAAAGTCCGCTCAATAGCCATTCGCCGTCCTACGGATGATTCTGTGAACCTCGTATTGCTCGCATGGACTACGAGACCCCCGTGGGGCCTACGTCAGACAGCTTCTTGAATACGCCAACCAAGTTTTCTACTCTGGACGCAAGAAAGGCGTGACCCCCTTTTAGCGTGTCCTACGGGCTGCTACGAAAATGGTTGCCGGCCTTAAATCGGTTGATAATTAAACGCGTCTGGCGTTGCTTGGCCTATATCCCCTGGATTATTGTCTCCTCCGAAGTGACGTAATACATACACCCTGTTTACCCACCCTGTTCAAACAAGTTTTCTCCAGCAGGTTTTTTACTGTTAACCCAACTAACACAAGGCAGGGACATGGCAAAAAGATTTTTGAACTCAGAGCGCACACATTTATTTGGCAACAGTTTTTCTCATTCCGGGTACTTGATGCGTGGACTAACCTTCCTCGGATGGTTGATCATGCTGCATCTAAAACCCAGTTCACAGCCTTTATATACAACTTATCAGTTGAGTCCTCCGCTTGCAAAATTACTGCCTACCGCTGAGAACTTATGGAGCAGCACTACACCATTTTCTTGCTTGTGCATTTCAGGAGGGCAGAAGCCGGTGAACGACGAGCACAAACTCGACCTGAAAGTTTGGCCGAAACCTCGATTCTGTGTACTAATCCGTGAAACTTTGAATCCTTCACAGCCGAAACATCATGCATATCACATTATAGGGGAGAAACGGTTGGGACTCCCGATGGGATCTTTTTTTGAAACGCCTCTTATAGAAGAGCTGAGCATCGCGGTACCATCAGCGACTACCCTCAAACTGGGTTCTGCAGGAAAGTTCAGGTGATGTTATGTGGGAGTGGAAATATTGAACGCAGAACAAGGATAAAATAGCCCTTACCAGCCACGATGGCTTCTGCGACGACCTCCACTCAGAGGCAAGACGCATTAGGATATTTCAGAAATTCCCTTCCGCAATATCAACTTTCACCTTTCGAAAGCAGTCCTAGTTCCTAACTGAGCGAATAAAAATGTTTTTGGAGGGGCTGCAGAACATCAACTAAATATCGTTAGTGTTTTGCCAACTCATCTTCTGGTCGATGCAGATTGAGACAGGACGAATACGAAACGACCCGTGCAATTAACACAAGGATAAGTAGCGGTCGTTTGTAAAATTATATAGGACTGTTTAACTAAAGATCAATTGGATTTATTTGTCATGCGTTACGTGAACGGCTTATGTGGGACTCAGTGGGTACAAGAATGGCTGCTCAGCGCATAGAAGTGTGTTGCGTGATGGAACCTCAACTCTCTCATTTATACCCGATGTTGCACGGATTTTGGTAGGGAGGCAGACGTTGTTACAGTAGCTGGAACCTGCTTTTAGGAGCCATGACATGGCTTGCATCATTCAAGTGGGTGAACACTCCGCTATTAGTTAAACCTCATGATCCGCTTGTCAGTCAAATTGGGTTACGCCCGTCGATAGTCTTTCGGAGCTGCCGTATCGAGCTCCATATTTATCGTTATTATATAAGCATGAGAAATGGTGGACTATCTTGCTTTCATCATGGGCTGACAGCTTACCTTTAAGATGTAGGGGCATCAGTAGAGGAGTCCTGAACCACACTTAGACTGAAGCGATCGCAAGTATATTCTGAAGCGCGATTTAGATGCCAGATCCGATAGCCCATGGCTACTGTAACGGAAACTTGGTTAAAATCAGTCTCCTTGGGGCTGTGATTGGTTTGCTTTTCTTAATTTTAGTGGTCATGAATTTTGAGATGGGCCTGCCGGCATAATCGTATTTGTGGAACATGCAGGGTAGCGATTGAAGTTCGGCCGAGTTCGCGCACTCTAGAAGCGGTCTGACATAGGCTGCATTGAGTAATCGGGGTAGTTGTGCCAAACCAACCGTAAAACGACAAGTACCTTTGAGCCGAATTTTCTTGGTGGACTGAGAAGGACACGTTTGACGATAACCAGATGCCTCAATCCTTCTCACGGTATTCACGTCCGTTCTTACTGTGCCCGAAAGAGGAATCTGCTGATTCCCTTCTAAACGTCATACGGACACACTTTTCGCCATTCAGAGGAAAATGCCAGCAGACTGACTACTTATTTGGGGCGTTCACACCGAAGTGTGGAACTCCAAAATTTCCATTGGTCCCCTAAAGCTAGATATGGGTCCCAAGACGCATCCGGAAGGTTGTTGACGCAAATCAGAGAGAGCAGCAGTCTCAGAACGGATCCTTGAGGAACGTAATGGAAGCCGTAACACAAGAGTAACCTGAACCGAATTTGACTAGAAATGTCCTACCCAATAGAGAAGCCGTGATATATCGCAGCAGTTTGCCCTTAATCCCGTAAAACTCGACTTTGTGGAGCGGCAGAACGAGTGGATCTCAACGGAATGCTTCTGAGAAGTCGAAAAGTCGGGCACTGATTTAGTTCTTCATCTTTGGCATCAGTCAGGCTACCCATAATTTGAAGCATGCTCTTCACGCAGGAATGGCGTGTGGGGAATCCGTGTTGCGCTAGGGATAACAAGTTGTTGGTAGTGAGGCCATTTAGGTCGGCCCTCTTCGGAATGCTTTTCATCATCTTCCGAGGCTTGCCAGTGAGGCTAATGGACCTCATCTGCTGGGTGATTGTTGGTCACCGGATTTGCAAATTGGCCTGGCCACCGCTTCCATCCAAGCAGAATGTTTGAGTTCTTCGAGCGACTGAAGAAAAACCAGGTGTCCGTTTGATCGACGTTTCATTCAGAACACTCGTATGGATTTCATTTCTCAGCACAATATTGAAGAGGTTTACCTTGCATTAGAGTCGGCAAAGATCTTCCTCCGTGAAGGCCGAGTTTGTTGGAGTTTGACCACGTATACTCCCCACCAACACTTGATGTGATGAGGTCGCGGTTGCTTTCTGCCACGTCAGCAAGACATGGAGCTAGGATTCGTTTTTTTCCGAGATGGAAAACTGTATATGTCAGCAAATTGTTCTGTTAAGGTGGATTTTGCGGAAACGAACGCTTGACCCAAACATTAGTTGATTTTATTAGCTGTAGACCTAGGAAATTGGACGGGCTTTTGTTTTGCTCTTCGGATGCAAACTAAATGCCCAATGTGCATGAGTAAAATACTTCCAAGTCTCCCGTAGCCCTGGAGAGCTTTTTACGTCAGCGGCACGCAAAACTGAACACTATGACCGATAAATATGGTCCAAGAATGTGATACCCAAACGCGAATTGTTGAGACATTTTGTGGCCACGTCCAAGATATTCACCGAGCGTGGGAGCCGCCCGGACGTGTCAGAAAGTTTGCGCGCATGCGTGTCCGCTCCTCAATCCATCAGCTAACTGCTGCGTGACTGTAGTGGCTGAATAGATGTGTCCGATGGCTTGCACGCGTGCGTATTTAGCTTTCAGTACATCGGAGAATTGTCGTGCGACGACTGGAGTTGTGATCAGTGTTGTACGCCTACCTACACAAGGCGGTCCTGTTTGATGCTGCATGTATGCAATACACCCTTGTCCGTATATACGAGTTTTCTGAGTTCCTTCGAACTTACAATCCTGGGAAAATCATAGGGCGCCCGTTCACATGAAGACCACTTTTGCGCCCTCGTTAAGAATGATTTGTTTCACATCTCACTTGTAGGGGTGATGAGGTCAATGGACAATAAGCATTGTCCAATGAGACGAAAGCATTCAACCAAGCTTGTTCAGTCATGACCTTATTCATCAAACCGAGAAACTACTTAGTTCTCCAGCCAGTGCTTTACAGAGGATGAAAGCCTTGTGATCAGCAATGGACTATAAACACATCCACACAAAAAAGTGGGCCCAGCCTTGGACCCGAAGAATGTCCCGCTGAATGGTTCAGACACAACCATGGATATGTCCCTTCACTCACGCATTTCCTAGTGTGAGATGAAAAATGGACTATTCGGTGACAAGCAACCAGGGTTTGCCCCAAGGCGCTTGTGCGCTGCCCATCTCCTATGCTTTCATGAGAGGGTAATTAAAGAAGCAGTTGGAAGCAAAATGTGTGGTCGCGCACCATACATTCGATTGGGTCAGCCATCAACTTCTATGTTGGAAACAAGAAAAATACGAAATCAGGAAGTTGTTTTAGAAATATTTCGTAGGGGTTCCTTACGAAGCAAGGCCGCCACGAGCAGATTCTGCAGCCGCCAGTAGCGGAAACTTCGTCCGACCTCCTTTACATCACAGGTCAAACGAACTGGCTGAGAAGATAATACTTCCTCTCGGCACCTAAAGCGACCTTAAAGACCCGCAATAGGATCCTGGATGATGCCAGAATCGCCAGGAAGCTAGGACTTCCGAGCGAATCCCAATAAATTCAAGGGGATACGCAGCGATCGCTGTAGCCAGAATGTCCAGGGAGAGTCCCATACACTTATCAGTTGTTCCTGGACACAGTTGAGGCTGGAATTCTGAAAATTTCTACCGCCCAGAATGCAGAAACGTAGAAGGCGTTCCGCCAAGCAGTGAATCATGCCCGTGGAAATTGATTGGGCTTGCAGTGGCGAATTTCACTTTTTCATACTTAGGGAACGCACGACTTCGCTCAACATGCCATGTGCATGCACTGAGCTCCTACTTCACCGAAGATAAGTAGCTTGTCGGAAACGTCTTGCAGAATGAAGGAGTGGGGGTTGTTGCGTTCGTCATGTAAAATTGAAACTGAGGATATTGAAAATGCACTGCATAGAGAATAGGCGAGTGTACTTGAACTTGATGATTGCCTTCCAACTTCTTCAGCTGTGCTCACAATGGCACATATTCCGGCTCAGAGGGATTGGGGAGACCGGAGGCCATCATCCCAACCACTCAAAGCAGGGAGCGAAATTGGAACATCTAACAAACCGCTAATTTATTGTTTCCAACGATCAGGTGGGACACCTTGGGCTACATACAAAACTCCAAAAGTTGGATCATTTAACTGAAGGTTTATCAACGTATGTGGTATTACGAATACAGTAATAAAATAATATAATTGTACACACCTCAAACCGCGGAATTATGCCGGCTTCAATACACCGGGTTAGGAACTGCTGATTCCAAATGGGATCCCCTGCAACAACATCCCCTTCAGCAACATTGTAGTAAATCCCTGAAATGAATCACCTAGGATTATGCGGGCCCATTTAGGGGATACCCTCAAGGCATGCCACAGCTCTGAATAGGAAATACTATTTCTGGATCCGGTGTACAGCGTTTGCACGCATGAAAAATATGGCCATATAAATACAAACCACAACAGAATCCTCTCAATATCATTGAGCATGGCCGTTCTTAATACGCTTCGTTTCGAGCAATATGTTACCAACCACCGATGATTATGTGAACGAATTGTCACTGTTGATATGATTTAAGATAGGCGAAGCGTCACCACTCAGGTCAGTATTTGGCAATTGGTCTCCCTGCATACTGATCCACGTGGATATTTTACAATCCTTTTCGCTCGAATCTTATCTCCAATTTTATGAAATTTTTACCAGTTGGAGGATCGGGCCCACAAGTATCCTGTTCAAATTCCAGAGCTTCGGTAGACAGTCCGGTAACAAGTGAGATTACTCCTTCTTTCGTCCGCATTCTCTCCATTCCGTCATTCATCCAACCGAACTATGCAGGTACCAATCTACCATCTATATACCGTCTCACTTCTGACATACCGCTGGTCAACGAGGCTACCTGCGTCTACACAACCCGATTTCTCCGGTTTGAACAACGCTGCAGTCCTGCTATCGTCGAAATGAATTTTAAAGGAAGACTTAACAAGACGGAGCGAGAATTTTGGGGTAGCCTTCGTTCACCTTATGGAAGCCGACTTCAAAGGAGGTGCAAACAAAGGCCCCATCCAAAAATGTGTTTGCGCGTACGCTGAAAAGTTTTGAGAAATTCAGTGTGGTGGCACGTTTACTAATTTGCACAATGCACGGTTATCTAAGGCACACCGAATGAGACTGCATGAAAGTGCGCACTGAACGCTTTAAGCGACGTCTTGGCCCACAAGAACATTGCCCTCTGTACGCGGAGTTTATCTAAACGACTGAAACCACGAGAAGATAACAAACGAACAAACAAAACCTTATTCAACTCGGATTGTGAGGAGACTCCGTCAATCTCATTCTAAATCTCCACATGAAATTCTGAGAAATGTGTGACACATAATAACAGCCAACATATAAATGACTACACTATGGGCTTCCTGAACACCGGCCAGTTCATGGTCATGGGCTATCCGGGGAATTTGCAGGAGCGACGAACTGCCGGCCACTCAGGCGTCGTAATAGCAGTCAGAGGGAAAATACGACAATTAAGCAGCCCTGAACCCAGCAAAACGTTGGTTGTATGAACAGAACTGCTGTTATTTCTTTGTGTTTTATAAAGCTCAACGATCAGGACTAATATTACACATAATCCAATTCTTACTGATTCCCTGTTCGAACAAGGTTTGGCCCATAGGGCTTTCTCCGTTGATCAGTTTAATACACACCGTAAAGATATTTTCAAGCGCAGGTCACACACTTCTGTTGGGCAACAGTTTTTCTCACTTTGGGTAATTGGTGGAATACCCCTCCTCCAACGGTTGTTCACGCTGCATTAAGAACCCGGTTCAGAGAAATTTTAGACACTTTTTTATGTGAGTCCGCTCTGGCAAGCACACTGCCCAGCGCTGAGAACTTAACTATTTGTACTACGCCTTTTTTCGCTTGTGCCTTCCAGGTGAACGGAAGTGCCTGAACGACAAGAACAAACCCGATCCGAGAAACTTGGCCGAAAGCCTCGATCCTGTGTACCAATAAGCGAAAACGTGACAGCCAATGTGGTAACCAACAGCCAATAAGATCGCTTAATTTCCAGTCAGCCATCTTTTGTCGTTGGGTCTGTCGCAGGGTAGCCGAAAATGGTTCGCCGCAGGTAAGCTCGGTAGAATTTTGTGCAGATAACGTGAATAAATCCCTTGCAGATCCGCAAGCCCGCCGCCAATGCGTAGCAACTTACCAGCAAGACCCGCACCCGCAGCTCTTTCCCACCCGCCACCTACTCAGCCCAAGCAACCGGGCTTGATGGGACAGATGGCTGCCACTGCTGGTGGTGTCGCTGTCGGACACGTCGTTGGTTCTGCAGTTACGGGTGCATTTTCGGGAAGTGGTTCTCAACCAGAACAAGTCCAGAGTAGCGAATCTGCGCGCATTTCTTCTCAGCAGAACCCTTGCCAATATCAGATTGATGAGCTGATCCGTTGCACTCAGACTCAACGGGATATAACATTGTGCACCGGTTTCTCGGATGCGTTGAAGGAGTGCAGTCGAACCTACGGAGTTTATCCCGGCCAAATGTGATTCAGTTATCGTTTTTCAATACCTGAGCTTCATTCGACCGTGTTGTATCATCACAACCATATAGTCATGTACCTTGTAGCGGATATGCAATTCAGTTTGTGCAGTCTCTCCTCTTGTATTTCTCGTTTATGCTTTGGTCTAACATTGATGTTTCTCGGGACACGCCGACGGCCGGGCCGAAATTAAAAAATAATCACCTCATCCCTACAGTCTGGAGCCTTCCTAAAGATAAAAACGAATCGTTCAGCTGTAACACTGTCGGCGTCTAGCTGCCATGCCACTCCAAGGAAGCACGAGGGCTGGGATACTGCCAGGTTGCCCAAGCCTAGACAGGGGAAGTCGGGAGGCAGAGGCCGGTTTCGAACCACAGGCCTTCCGGTCAGTAAATTCGCACTCTAACAACTGAGCAATCTCGCCTTCCTAAAGCAGTTAGTAAATTGATATCTGGAGCATGGTGTGTTACTTACGTGGCTAACCATGCACTATATTGCTTAAGCGTTCGGGGAAACGTGTCGAACATGTATCTTCATAATCACCGTTAACGCCAATATACCAGCAGTACATACTAGTGCTTAACTGCCATAATTGTCAGCGATGAAAGCAGTAGTCAAGAGTAGAAAGAGAATGCCAAGAAACCGTTTATCCCTAGGAAATGTTAGAATCTTTTATTCTAATCCGATGCGAGACGTAAAGTGTGCAGATTATACACAAAATGGGGTTAGCAGCAATTTTGGATGGATAGAGAGTGATTAGCGCACGCAGTTGTCATGCGGTCAGTTTTTCAAAAAAACACTCGGTTGACCGGTTCTCAGTAGGCGCCAGGATACAGATGTGTATGGCTCAGGGTTTGCCCTTTCACAGTTAAGAAACGACTGTGTCAAGGATGGAAGAACTTAACGTAGTACCTATTTACTTTCGGACGACTATACTGAGAGAGTAAGTTGACCTCAGAGATGTCTCGGATACACAACCCGAGCACGGGTTCACGGATACATCCAGAGCACCCAGACCAAGACAGTAGGACGAATATCATCACCAATCGAGGCCTTCGGCTCAAAAACCTAACTGCACGGCAAGGTTAGTTGGCGTAAGGCCATCCTAGCAACCTACATTTTTAAAGAGCAAGTGGTGATACGTGTTCCAACCCCCAACCTGGAGGACGAGGAGACTGTGTCAGTCCGAAATCTATCCATTGACAGACCTGGTATGAGGTGTGAGTGTCACATGTAAACTCCCCCAGTATAGCTCAGTGGGTTATGGATGAGCACAAACCGTCACGCCGCAGTAACGTCCAGTGTCTTCATGACGGAACGAGGAAGTCACTCGATATCAGAACGGTCAATATCACCCGTTGGCACGTGGCACCCCAGTCCCGCGAGTTGAGTATGATTTAGCTAGGCGATTTATTAGACGACCGCTGCAACGTAGTCTGTGCGGCTGAACCAGAATTTCCAAGTAACGGAAGAGGCCCGTGTGACTGGGAATATCTAAAGCTGTTGCATCTGATCCGCAAAACGGGACCAAAAAGGTCCTATATAGGCTAATTAATCGGGGGTAACATTGGAAATCTAATACACAATAAGGACCATCTGGTTCGCCGGGCAGTATGCCTGCAATACAGTTCATTCAGCCCTTTACGCCGCGCCTATGTCTTCCATTCGGCACGCTGATTTTGACCCGTGGTATATGAGTTTATATCCTCCATCAGTTTCTGAGATACCAATATGCTTTTCTGCGTAGAAAAGCTATTGGGCTGAATGGCCTAATGAGACTCCAGAAGGGTTATTGAAGCACGGTTGGAAATCTTTGTCTCACTCCGACTAGTTTGCTCGTGCGTATAAGAGAACAAGAAAGTGTTCCACGGAATTGGGGCCAATCGGTGGTCGTATTCGTTTTCAGAAAAGGTACCCGAAACAACTGTTCTAACCATAGCAGTGTAAGTCTCACGCTAGTCATAACCCGACAGCCGGCTCAATTTCTGTTGCAACACCTGTCTTCGGGACGTGAGGAGCGAGTCTGAGAGCATCAAGCAGGATTACAAGATTGTAGACACTGCGCTGATCAATCTTTACGTAGTGCCTGAGCAGCTCTACACACAACCCTAACCAACAACCACAGTCTTCCTCAACTTGAAAGGAGACTACGAATGTGTGGACCGATTGGCTCTTCAAAGCATTATTGTCAAATAAGAATGCACTTCAAGTTCGCAAATGTCCTTCTTACCTGAAGCCTTATACATCCGGCCGGCTTAAGATGTAAAATGCACCGACCAGAAGTTTCTCCACAACTGGTGCAGTTCGTCAGGGTTGTTTTCTTTCCCCTTTTTGTTTAATCGTACGATCGACGTTACACATTCCAAGCGCTCTCCGATATAGCTATCGCAATAGCGTCTGGAGAGATTTTAATAAACTTATATCATGCGGGCGACATCACTTTGTTGTTTGACGGTTAGTTGTCCACGCAAAGTGCTTTAAACAGAATATCGGAGATAAACCACTCATGGACTCAGTTGGATCATGGGATTAAAAGTTACCGATGGAGAGCTTCAATCAAAGATTGTCGTTACTCCGTTATGCCATCGTGCGGGCTGGTTCATCGCTTCGCTTTCCTTCAGCATTACGTGTGCCCAAGCGGAGCAAATCGGTTCATTAACTTTGACAAATTTCGAAGCCAGATTGTATCGAGCCACTCTGGCTTTGAAGCTACTATAAGCACAGTCATGCTGATGAAGAGGATTGGTTGGAGGTTGGGTTGGAGCTATGCTCTCAGCTTCCAAAACTTTCTGTCCAGGCCATCCGACTCGACTAAATGGACAATGAATATCGTCGAGATCAGCAGATCTTTTTTCTGTCAGATGAGCAATACCAGTAATTGGCAACCAATATAATGTAGATCCCTCAAACACCGAATAATCGGAAGTGTGAAAAATGACAGAGAACGCTGGTGGATTGTGAAGGTCCAGAAGATGCAGGAAGCTTCCGCTGCAGGCAACAGCTGCGGCCTCTTTCCGCTGCTTCGATTAAACAACCAAAAGAAGGAAGGTATCAGCGAAACTCTCTGTGAAGAAAACGGAACTGCAATTCACTAGTAAGTTCGTCGTCTTGGGCGATGGGCTGAACACTTCAAACAGCATTTTAGCTAGCCCTCTTCAACACAACTTCTGAAAGGACCCAACGAGCCTGAGTGGAACACCGCTGGGTCGATTATCGGGAGAGACAAACTCGTGAGAATCAGGCTGGGTTTCGTCCTAGCTGAGGATAGATCGACAAGTTTTTGAACAGCCCCACTCTTTCAGGCGTCTCAAGTTGGTCGTTTCTCTTGACCTGAAAACTATTTTTGATTGTCGATCGTCAGAAACTTGGTGATATTCTGTGATTAGCGGTGACTTATAAATGATGATACTGTATGCTAACTCTCATGGGTGTGTAGGGTATACTGCAAGTTTTCGAGTGAGTTCACCTCGTCTGATGGTGAGTCAAGGCTGTCCCCTCTCGCCATTCCTCCTCAACTTCCCTATCGAGCTGCTTGAAACTGCTCTCTTTGGCATCTACGCGAGCAGGACGTACGAAAGTCGTTAATTTTTGACTGTCCGTGTCGTCGAAACAATGGCCGGGTCTGGTGGGAACATCGGATCAGTGGTGGAGGTACACCAGACGGTTATGGGAAAAGGAATTTCCCCACGACGGATGAACTACACACGCTTCACAGGTTATGCTGCTTAGAACATACACTCCACCTGCCAGAGGACCGTCTGTCTCGCCCAGCCCTGTGCTGAGTGAAAGTGTTTAGACAGAAAGAGTTTAGACAGTCTATTACCCGGCAACGAAGTATGGGAACACTAACCAATACGCTCACTCGGGTCGACAAGCGCCGCCTCCCTCAATGGGGACCCCGGGATTCAACTCACCAATGGTTAATGATACTGGCAGACATGGCTCAATCACGCAGTCAGTGGCGATCGTGTATCAAGGCTATCGACTTCAATGCGTAGCTATCCAGTTTCCGGAACTAACTGACCATGCCACCGATTTCAATGCCATATCGCCCAAGTTCTCCCGTTTTCCGGTGACTGGAACTGTAGCAGCTGAAATCAACATACCCTTGGAACATGGTTTGTAGCTGATAACCTGATTGGCTCCCGCAAAGACTAGGACATCGTCCGTATAAGCCAGGTCGGTAAGTTTCTCAAAAGAAACTATTGAAATACTAAAGTTTTGGAGGCCACCCGGAATTCGTCCCATTATGCTATCGAATTAAAACAAAAACAAAGTGAACATCCTTGCTGGACACCACACTTTGTGGGGAGGATTTTAGAGATCCCCATACACTCACACACCCGGATTATGTACACGTAATTCCGGAGCATTCGCTGTTGAGCAAACGTGATTAGAAGCATCACCATCATTATCATCATTGTCAGCTGTAAGAACCGCGTACTTGTCGTACAGTGGTTGTAGCTGCCACAGTTTCGTTCAATGATGATTTGGGGAGGTGGGGTAGGTAGCTGCGCATTGGAGGCGGGAGCTGATAAATTGGTGCGTAAATACAGCACTGTCAAGTGGGGGGATTGGGAAGGGAGCTATGCATTGAAGGCAACAGCTTGGATGCACGAGCGCCATTGAGGGCGCGACTGGGCCATGTCTGACAATGTCTCTAACCATTGACGTGGCCCGTCTCGGGGTCCCCATCCAGGAAGACGGCAATGACCAGCGCAGCTGAGTTTGATGGTAATGGCTTTCACACTTCGCTGCCAAGTCATTGTTTGACCGCCTCTGGCTCTTTTCCACCATTCACGTGGTTGTGCGAAAAGAACCCTTCGATCGACTGGCATACGCAGCACGTGGCCAAGCCAGCGCAATCTATGCAGTGTGATCAGTTCATCTGTCGAGGGTGAGTTATTTCTTCCGAATACCATTCGACGTACTTCAGCACTACTGATCCGGTGTTCCCACCAGACTCGGGCAATGCTTCGAAGACATTGATTGTCAAACACTGAAAGCCTTTTGACATCCTTGGTGCGCAACGGCCAGGTTTCTGACCCTATAGTAGTATGGAGCGCACCGCAGCATTGTAAACTCCACCCTTGACGGATAAGTTGATGTCACGCCTACGCAACAGGTGAAGCAGGTTCACCAAAGTTGCTCTGGCCTTCCCAATCTGGATGGAAATCTCATCTTTCGCGAGACCACCGGGACTGATACAGCTGCCCAAGTAAACGAATTTGTCTACCACTTCCATCGGTTCATCCGCAAGCATGAGGCTAGGATTCGAGCCCACCCAGTCTTGCAGTAGCACTTTACACTTTGCCGGTGTGAAGTGCATGCCAAACCGTGAGGCGGAATTATTTAGATTATTTAATATTGTTTGCATCACCACGGGGTCAAATCGAAGAAGAGCTATGTCTTCTGCGTACTCGATATCTGTGAGCGGACGCTCCGGGAGCACTTCGACCCCACAGACGTTGGAGGCTTATAGTGAGTCTTCCATAATCGTATCAACGACGAAGTTGAAGAGGAAAGGTGAAAGAGGACAGCCCTGTCTGACGCCACTTGATGTGGTGAACTCAGGCGAGAGCTTCCCATAGACCTTCACACGGCCGCGGGAGTTGGCGTACAGCGCCTTAAGGAGGGTCAAGAATTTATGAGAGACACCTTTGCTCCACAGACACTACCATAGAGCCTGACGGTCCACAGAGTCAAAGGCAGCTTTCAGCTCAAGAAACACAAACACTGTTGGTTTCTGGAAGCAGTGTCGCTGTTCCAGAATCTGTCGAATGGTGAAGATATGATCGATACATCCTCTTGCAGGACGGAACCCAGCTTGGTTTTCACGGATCTCTCTACCTGTGTTCAGTCAACCTTCGAAGGATAAGACCAGAGAGGACCTTCAATGCCGCAGCTCCCAGGCTGATGCCACGGTGGTTTTCACACAGCGTCCGCGCACCCTTTTTGAAGATAGGGATAACTGCCGACATGCCCAATTCTGCAGGCACCTTTTCTTCGTTCCATATAGCACCAATAAGGTTTGTCAGATGGGTCACCAGGGATTCTCCGCCTTCTTTGAAGAGGGCTGGATACAGACCGTCCGGTCCTGGTGCCTTCTCACGTCTTAGTACGGATATTTCGTACTTACCTTATTTCTTTCTTTCTTTCGTACCTTATTTCTTCTTCCGACGGGCGTTCAAGGTTTACATTCCATTCGCCCGTATGCATTATCTCCACAGGCTGTGTTACAGGAGGCCAGCTGAACTGTTCTTCGGCCCAGTTCGGTCCATCTTTCCAGTCGACGTTTTTGCGAATGATCCATCTTTTTCACTGACCGTTGCTTTCCTAGGGCCAGTCGATCGTATCAGTTGATAAAGGGCACGGCTGTTTCCCGTAGCAAAAGCCTTTTTCATCTCCCGAGCTTTCGATGTCCACCAGAGCTCTCGGTATTTCCTTAGGTTTTTCACTATTTGGCGTTTGAGGGATTTGCGTGCGCCGTCGTACTCGTTGCCTGCTGGTATGGATCCCCTGGCATCAGTCATGGATAGTGATCTCGATGACATCCAGTGGTCTTGTGGTCGAATCGAAGAAGTCGGACAGACAACACCGAACACCGCTAACATAGCTACTTTCACATTTTGCCATGCTTCATCCACATGCTCATTACCACCACATTATTAGTTTACTGTGGAGAGTTGTTGGGCTAGCTCAGAGCTATGGTAGTTCTTCGAAGATAGTGGATGGGCATGCTTCTTTCTGACTTGCGAGGGCCTGAAGGGGAGCGAACTGTCAAGCGTGCACGCACCATGGCGTGATCGGAATCAGGGTAGGGTAGGATGCAGGGTTTTGTTCAGGGACCCTGCCCCTAGCCTCTGACTCAAAAATCTGACCCACGAGGCAGCGGACAGTAGTGTTTTTTTTTGGAGGACCCTGCCCGGACCTGATGACCCAATAGTCTGACCTGCTCGGCTGCAGGGGGTTGGCCTAACCGGAGGGCACAGTGAGTAAGGCATTACTGTCTCATTCCTGGTGCGGCTGCGCACAGCAGGTGCCTTTTGAGCAGCACCGGACTCTTTGGTTTTAAAAGTATTTCGACCGTATTGGATAATTCGCTGACAGTCACGGTCAACCGTTGGGCAATCGGTGTGCGGTTTTTGGGGCCGACCTTTTCTAACCCGTCCTTCCTCGGGGGAAGGCAGCATCGCTGCTTCCATTAATATGGACATGCTTGTCGCCTGGGGGAAACACCTTACTGCCTTCATAGTCCTGTCGCAGAGGACAGTACGACTTTACCCCCAGACCGCCTCGTAGCACGATTACTCGTACTACGGGGTCTCGCTGCTCTTGGTCTGACTGCTCCCCTTTGGCTTTCCTGGCATGGTTGCACCTTGTGGAACGAAGTTCCAGCCAGTGTAGCCCGTGGGATCAATGCAGCACTCAAGCCCGACCACCACGTCAAGGTGGTAGCTTTAGGTCGGGTGATCAGAAGCACTGACGGATCTGCACAATCGAACGAATCATTGAAGCCAGCGAGCATCAAGACTGTAGATCGTTTGTATATATATCGCTGCTCTAACACGTGCATGTGAAGACATGGTCGACACACCCTCTAAGCAGTGGAAATCCCCCTTGATGCTCACAGGTTAAGGCTTATTTTGCCACCTTAAGAAGATAGAATCAGCGAAGTCAGAAACCTTGGTAGAATGGGAATCAAGCTGACAATTACAAGTACTCTATTTGAAGACAGGCAATGTTAGCGACTCACTCATTGCCTGGAACGGTTTCTTTCTCCTGGATAGGCGGTAACTAGTAAGACATACATTGACTTAGGGATTCGCTGTATAGCAGGGAAGATAAAATGTCGTCAGAACCAGGAGCACGGTGGCGGCTGAGCGATGATATGAATTCGAACAGACATGAGTTCCATAGCCAAATTCCATGTTTCTGTCAAAGGCCGACAGTCTGGGTGAGATGTAAGGGGGAAAAAGCCGAACCGTTGTTCGAAGTATTCTACTCAGCGGTCCAAACATTCTTCGCATGATGAGTCATTGTAGTCCTTCATGGTTTCACTGACAAAAGGCTTCCGAGGGCCTGTTGAACAAATCAAGTGAGTGAACTGCAGATACTTTTCGGTTTCTCTATTTCTTTTACCCAGTGAGTCCATTAGGCTTACCGGTCTACGCAGTCACTGTTTTGCCAGCCGTCGGATGATGTGTCGAGCTGGATAGTGGTTACGACCGGAGGGAATCCGACACTGAGTCCCCAGAAAAGTCACGGTCCTTTCGTGGATGGAATGCTTGGGGGATGTTAGTTCGGTTTTGCCTAAGGCAGTAGCAGAGCTTTGGATATGTCTCCATTGATCGTTAGCACCCGATATTGAACAAGCAGGCCGGCGTTGGGAGAATCAATTCCCATAAGTTTGTCTGAGTTCTGGACCCATGAGCCTCTCAATAGCCACGTAAACCGTGTTTTGCACAAACCCGAAAAGCGCAAGGGCAGTAGTGGAAAAATGCATGACCGGATTCCACATAGATATTCCAGGAGAGGCAAACAGTGATCGGCCCTCCCCACCAGTAACTGATGGCAATGTGGTCTATTTGGGTTCGGCACTGGTTCGTTGATGGGCGCCACGTAGCAAACGATTTTCGCTGTGCTGGAAGTTGGTATGGCAAAGAAGTCTGCGTTCAATAGTAAGCGTTCCGCATTGTCAATGCGTTTCGAATCTAACCAAAACGACCATCCAATTGAGTTTCAGTAGGTCTAAGTCTACCTAACCCATCTCACCAGCGACCACAATGACATCTGAACCTTTAGCCCGTTGGAAAAGGAACACCTAAAACATAGAAACCATCTTCGACGGAATCAGACCGTTGTGGATTAGACAGGTGCAATAAATACGGGTATGGATCGTTCTCTCTCGAGATTCACAGGGTTAGTCGGGAGAATGCACAGAGACGACTGCTGACGGGTGCACAGCTACAACATCCCCCGCATCACCAGATGTACAGAAGGAAACGGGATGAGGGCAACGGGACAGTCAGTTCAGTTACAGCACTGTTATGGATTCTTGTTTACGATGCGCAACACACACCAGTGCATAGAAATTTCAACATACGAGCAAGAGCCGCTTGTTGTACTGCTGGCTTGAGAGTGCGAACTTTAAGGGCGGCTAAGTAGACTGGCCTTCAGGATTTGAAGATTGCGTTCGAGGTGTTTGGGACGTGAAAAGACTGTCGCTAGAAGTGATGCAAATCGAAAAAACATGTTAGTCCTAGTGCTTGGACTTACACAGAGGTTACTCACAATGGGATGGGACAGGGAAGAAGACCGACATTTATTGACGGTAATTCACGTGATTCTTGTTCGTGAGCTGAAGGCACAATAACATCAGAAAGTTCCTTTTCTTTAGGAAGGCGCTGGAACCAATTGAATCAGCCAAGTACCAGTACAATCATAGGGATCAGCTCCCGGAACTGAAAAGTTTAAGGTGCGCAACAAGCAACTGTCAGAGGTGCTCGCCTCAGACAACCTCCCAAACGCCCACGATCTGGGCTGAAATAGGCAGTCCCGAAGAATCAGGTGTTGCACACTCATGACGCGCGGCCTTGGAGTGGCAGCCTGCCGACCATGAAAAGTGTACAGCTGCCATTCGCGAGCCTCAAGCCACTCGTGACGCAACACATTAGGTGACATCCCTCACATCGTTCAGCTGTAGCACCCTTTCGGTGCCTAGCTGAAATGCCACCAGGAGGCGCGAGGGATGGGATACTGCCAGGTTGCCCAAGTCTAGACAGGGGAAGTCGAGAGGCAGGGGTCGGGTTCGAACCACGGACCTTCCGGTCAGTAAATTCGCGCTTTAACCACTTGGGCCATCTCGCCCCCCCCCTCTCCCGCAACGACATGCGTATAGGTGCCCTACGATCTTGGTGTTCTTTGATTTCAAGAGTGCGTCCGATTCTGTCGACATGCCACATTTATTCTTTCCATTATAAGACTTCATTCGAACACATTGACATGTTGATGCGGAGCTGAAGCAAAAGTGTTCTCACCTGGTTTTGCTGTTAATGGTGATGATGGTGGTTTCTCTGTAGTGCTCGGAATCACCGTACACGGTTGATGGCCTCACGTATTACCGTGGTTATCTGATCCCAGATACGGCCTGTGTCCTTCGAGCTCTGGTATGTTTCCCTAACTTTGGACCCACATATCTTTTCTACTGCTAAATAGGGCAGTCAGTTACTGAACCACCTCATCAGTAGCTGATGTCGACTTGATCAATTGGACGCCAGAGCTGCTCAGAAGTAGGGGAACCAGGTACCACAGCCACGCCCACTTCGTCTAAACCCGGTATTGCTTATAAACAACTGCTGATTGTTGCTGAGTTGCAAGAGACATTCTTCAATACCATTATGTCTTGGGTTCAGACTAAACGTACCACCGAGAAGTCCTGATGAACTGATGCGTCCTACACGTGCATTGAAATCCTGCTACTATGGTGACATCCGAACACTTTTTGTTGGACAAGAGGGTATTGAGTTCTCAATATAAGGTGTCTTAGTGAGTCAAAGTTACATTTCCTTGGTACGTAAATGGACAGGCAGTGCTGTGAATATCGCAATGTGGAGGGTGAATGGTTCCCCCCTTATGAAGGATTGACAATCCGAAAAGGAATTGATCGTGAAGTTGTTCCTTCGAGGATTCCCTCCAGTGAAGGTCTTTCATACAGCAAGGATGCTCACAAACTACACAATAAAGGTTGCTAAAACATTTTCCTTCAAGGTAATTGCTCGGAAGCTCCTCAAAAAGATGATTGCTGTAATACAGTGATATACTGTATTTGGTGAAGCGATCTTGTGGCTTTCCGTTTTAACATCCTTAGAGTGAAGAACATGCCGTGTTCAAGACTTGTTTTCATCAACCAAAATCTGCCACCTTGACATGGAAGTCGGACTTGAGTTCTGCAAAGATCCAACGGGCTACACTGGCTGGAGCTTCGTTCCACAAGGTGCAAGCTTGCCAGCAAGGCCAAAGCGGAGCAGTCAGACTAAGCAGCGAGACCTCCTAATACAAGTAATCGTGCTACGAGGCAGTCTAGGGATGAAGTTGTACTGTCCTCTGTGATGGGAGTGTGAAAGCAGTAAGGTATTTCCCCCAGCCGACCAGCCTGTCCATATTCATGGAAGCAGTGATGCTACCTTCCCCCGAGGAAGGAGGGGCTAGAAAATGTTGGCCCTAGAGCCGCACACTTCGATCGCCAATCGGTTGACCGTGACCGCCGGCGCACTACTCAGTACGGTAGAATTAATTTTAAAACCAAAGAGTTCGGTGCTGCTCAAAAGGCACCTGCTGCGCGCAGCCCCATCGGGAGTAAAACATTAATGCCTTACTCACTGCGCCCTCGGGTTAGGCCAACACCCTGCAGCCGAGCACATCATGTTATTGAGTCATTAACTCTAGGAAGGGTCTCCAAAGACGTTCGTCTCAAGTTTCTTGTAAATCACTGTTTCGTGTTATAGTGCGGGGACACGCTGGGCTTCGAAATACACCATAGTTGTGTATAGCCTTTCGTTAATTGCCTCTATCCGATGTTATCCTTTTCCATGATCCAAAATGGAAATTCGCACTTAAATTCATCTGAGTTCTGTTTGTGTCCGGCTTCATTCTTATGCCCCGCAGTCCAACGCCATGGGCCCAACCACTGGTCGGGACTCAGTATGTTCTCGATTCCTTATACGTTACCTCTCTGAATAAACTGAGAATGCAGGATCCGGTCTGATTAATGTATGCAAATAATCCTCGGAAACCTGTAGACATTTGATTTTTGACGCCTGTATACCATCTACATCTCGCTGCCGTATGACGGTGTTGACAGTCCAATAGCACAGTACAACACGTTTTTCATGTCCTTTCGCAAGTGGTCAGTGGTTTTTAACTGACAGGTTTCAGTTAACGTAAGCAAAGTTTAATCACCAGATGATCAAGTATGCAACCCACCTTCACCCGTAAATAAAAAATCGTTCAGCTGTAACACAGTTCCGTGCCCCCTCCCCCCCCCCGCAAATGGATCATGTTAATCTACTGTGCTTGCTGCCTAGAACATCCAGGTATCGGATGCCGGAAAAATACACACAGTAAAACTGAAGTACACGGAAAAGTCATTGGCCAGATATTATTAACAATACACCGCTGTGCACCAGTCTGTTTAAAATTTTTAGACTTAGACGCAGCTGTCTTGAATCTTCAGGGATGTAATCTCGGTTTATGAATGGTTGAGTACTTGCAAGAGAGTCTCACCCAAAATGGTCCACGTTTCCCCGGAGGCTATGATGTATTATGTAATTTTGAAATGATACTGGGCCCACACGAGAACCATCACCCTTGTGTATTTATAATGAACGTATGTTTAAAATATTTTTCCATAGCTGAGTCCCTGACTGAGGTGCGCAAACCGTGACACCAGGATAAGGTCTAGTATCTTCGTGACGATTGTAGTAAGTGGTGATTGTAGTAAGCTAGCACTAAGTCTCTTCTCAGTCCACCTTTATTCTTTTCTTCACAAGAAGGCTTTTAAATGAATCACGATCGCACGGCAGCGAAGCATCAGCGTTGAACTCTGGTATTATGCTATCCATGATGATGATGATGAACTCTGACTTCATGTCACACTGCCTTGACCAGTACTGTTTGAGAGCTCTGGATCGTTTTCGAGGTTATTATCAGGAAGTTAGAAGCTGCTCCACTACATTATATATTTCAATTCAATTTATCAGCTATAAACCGTGTACCATAGGCACATTGGTTCCAGTTGCTACAGTTTCGATCACCGGAAAACGGGTATGTGGAACGCACAACCAGCTTTGGAGGCGAAGGCATGTGCAGTTTGTTCAGAGATTGGGTAGCTACACATTGAAGGCGATAGCTTTGATGCAGGAGCGCCACTGACTGCGCCATTGGGCTATTTCTGCCAAAGTCATTAACCACTGGTGATTTGAGTCCCGGGGTCCCCATCCAGGAAGGCGGCAGTTGCCCACCCGACTAACTTTACTGGTTAGTGTTTTCGTACTTCGTTGCCAGGTCATACACTGTCCACCTTTCGGTCGCTTCCACTCAGCACAGGGCTGCGCGAAGAGAATTCTGCGAGGCAGGCGGTCTTCTGGAGTACATGTCCTAACCAGCGTAACCTATGAAGCGTGAGTAATTCATCTATCGAGGGAGAGTACCTTCTTCCCACGACCATCTGGCGTACCTCAGCATTGCTAATCCGATGTTCCCACCAGACCTGACCAATGCTTCGGAGACACCGATGGTCAAACACTGACATCTTCCGTATGTC
>SJOL01000249.1:0-16467 GCA_004794785.1 Opisthorchis felineus
CTTGAATGAGGTAATGAAGATCTGTTGGGATTGCCTTTACAAGATTATCTCGGAATTTTGCAGAAAGTCACGCTGGGAACTTCGTCATAACGCGAGAACAGCCGAACTAAATGGTCGTTGGTGATTGGCTTGTAGTCTGATCAACTGAGACGTGCCTTCGTATTACCTCTAGCCGGCCGGTGACACTCGCCCAATCGAAGTGAAGTTCGGTCAGTTGCGGTGGCTCGCTTTCAGACACATCCCCTGGACGCTTTTCGTCCGAAGGCTGCTTTGCTTTGGCTTGTGTTGGCTGCCCTCGAGGGAGCTGCGGTTGGGGGCTGCTGTCAGATATCGGTACGTGCCCCGGCAGTTCAGCTCGCGATCTGAGGTCTGGTCGGACGGATCTGCCTACTCCCTCTACTTCTCAGGTACGTCAAGGTCGTACAGTGTGACGCAGTTCCGTTGCGTGTCCACAGTCAGAGAGCTGAAATAGATTCATGTTTCGCGCTGACTTTTGGGATCCGGGTTCGGCCACGTGCTCGATGCGGTATTCAACCTGACATCCACTGTGGACAGCCTTTGGCATAACCCTGAGTCAGCAACCTTCCTTCATGCAACTCCTGTTAGGCCCCTTTTTGTGTACTTCTTCGGCGTTTTGGATAGTATTGGACTGTTCTGCCTAACCACTGGGCTGTTGGCTAAAGGGTCGTAACCGTGGGCGTATCTTTGCAGGCTTTCCGCTCAATTCACCAGAAGGGACCGAAGTGAGAGGGCTATCTTTGTCGGACGTCATAAGCGGGATTCCTCTTGTGTCGCGTATTCTCTGATTGGTCTCCGGCTTCGTTGTGGCTGTAGTGGTCACGAAGTTATCAGCAAGTGGTGTTTCGGTAGACATACTGCCACCATCTGTGGGTGTTTGGCTACAAATGGTACAAAGATTTCTCTGCCATGCGAGCGCTTCGCGTCACAGTTACAGCGTCTTTCCTGAGACTGAAGGATGGACGCTATATAATCGCTCTGTTCTGGTCGTTAGGGCTTGCCACCAAACTCTGACATTGCTCGCCCATGACTTGTCTCCATCCATAAGCATGAACTCGGGACCAAACCAAATGACCGAGTATGGAACTTGGCACATCGTCCAGAGGATCTTCTTCGCGTTCCAGATAGGATGGCAGTTGCTTACGCTTGTGTATGTCAAGTCCGTCAGCACTCTGTGAATATGAATAAGTAAAGAAGTTGCCATTCTGGACATCAAATCAACGCTCCGCAGTGTAAAGTCTCTACAGCAGACCGAGGCCACCCACAATCCTTTCGATGGGAGCGGGGAGAGATCTAGCGGTCTAGAAGGGTTAACTCCATGGCTCTACACTTCTCTGCGGCTACATCTCCTCTCTGAGCAAGTTTTACCCCGAAGCTTGTGTCGGAAGCCATGCCGGTATGCCAAGCCAGGCTGAGTCACTAGCAGCAGAAAGTGCATTTGCGTGCACTGTTTGTTGCTTAGCGCTGCCCCCCACAGCGTCCTAGAACCGTCGTGTTCTATCCGAGGAGGCTATGGAAGCCCGCAATTTCCACTGGACGAAATATTCAATAAATGACCTTAGTTTATCGTCAAAATTTCTGTTAAGGTGCCTGCGCACGATAAACCCTTGATTCTGTCCACACCCGCCTGGACAACTGGAGTCCTTTGCAGTATGTCGAACGATGAATTATTTTATCTGTCAGATATCCTAGTTGGAATTCCTACGAGGCGAGGAATGCTGCCACTCATGACTTTACCGTACAGTCTAACGTGACTTACTCACGCCGCCCTACTGCCCGGAAAGCTGCTTTTCTAACAGCTTCGCCGACCATAAGCCAGGCGGGATTAATAATTGAGCACCGAAATCACGCACGCACACAGGAAAGTGAGATTATCCATGGTAGCCCTCGCACACTTGGCAAACCCAAGTTGCCTTCCGCCAAGGATGCTTTTTTCGACCACATGTCCATATTGTTTTCTTAGAAGTGTCAGAGGAAGCCACGGGAAGGGTTTTTCTTTGGTTACAGGCTGTGAGCAACAATATTACATTTCACTGAACAATCCCCGTGACACACTCCTTCGGGTCGTCTCGACTCCTATCTCGGACCTTAGGCAGCCTCGCTGTCCGCAACAGCGACACTGCTTACGGAAGGTAAGCTGTCCCCTCCGACCGCACTGGCCGAGTTTTTTACGGATATGGCGACTGTGCTTCAGACACTCCGGGATAATCCACGCGGTTCCATGGCTTCTTCACTGTCATAAACCGGTTTTACATTCACTCGAGGATGTGCGGCACCGGGGATAACTCAAATTTAAATGGACCCAGCATATATCGCCCCGAATAGCATGACAGCAGGAGACGTAGGATTTGATTCACGGATCCAATGTCTGCCTTTATTGCAGCACCAGGCATTAACGTGGTCCGCAGAAGGGCGTTCAGACGCTATAGTTCTATCAGAAGTGATAAGGGAAACCCAGTATCTCAAGGCTGCTAATGTATATTCAGCCACTTCGTTTTTAGATAAGTTATCTCCTCATGACAGCTGGGTGATGTTAAAGCGGGTCATTGAGTAGACCGGAGAATTTGTATATTAACCGAAATAAAACTACACGAACGACACTGACCATTTCCTGACTTGGCGGAGACTGATGGACCCGTCAAAGTAAGTTCCAAAGCTAGTTTGAGAAAATGCATTTCCAAACAAGCCCCGTATACCAAGCAGGTAGCTTGCCGGTAACGAACGCGAACTAGTTCGCCACGTCTGCCCAATTCGTAGTTTTAATCTCTTTGCGGACCATGTGGAGGTCATCTCCGGTAGACTGTACTGTCCTTCGCGGCTAAGCACCCGATCACGCTAACGAAAAGTTTTTTATTACCACACTTATCATCACTCTACCACAAAGGCTATGGTGACGCAGACTCTCGACAATTGCCAGTTGCTGTACAAAATAGACACTGAATTCTACATGAACTCAGGTGTAAATTTACGTCCTGACACCACGACGCCCATTGTGCACTTTACCGCGTCATCAATCTGTGGACCTTCTTTTACCTAAACGAACAAACCGCAGTTTTGCACCGTTCACATCCACTATTGGCGCTGCTCGTCTTCTAGGACGGCAGGATGGGGTACAGGTGACCCTCCTGTGCTTGGCTGGGGACATTCAACGATATGGGGAATAACCGGTGTCATTAAAGTTCAAGCTGCTAGCTTCTATCCAGATTGTCTCGCTGTGTTTTGTTTTCTTAGTAGGCTAGCCCGGCTCCAACTCCCTGTTCCACCCTTCCCATTACGACGCTTCATTGAAGTAATTTAACGTGGCTGCACGGCAGCGATTTGCCAGTAGATTCCTTCAACGTTACTGCCAGTGACGATGGTGATGTGTTAACTGGAGAAGAGCATTTCGGGTTCTGCCGCCAGTTAGTCAGAAGATGGAGTTGTGCAAAGCAGCCAAACGCCTGCCTTTACGTTCACGACAAGCTGTGAGGAAAATAATAATACCAGTAATAATTATTATTAGGTTATGTCGCAAATGGTGAGTGGCATACCCTCATACATAAGAATAATGGTAAAGTCACAGTGAAGACACGACTGAGATCACTTGCGGGAGTCTAGCGACGCGTTCAATCGGAGCAGTCCTGTAAAAAATGGTATGATCCAACACAAATGAGGCCCTGTCAGTGAGCTCAGTGGACATTGGGGAAGCTGAAAAACAGTTAATATGTTTCTTCCAAACTCTCTGGAACATACCGGTGGAGGGACGGTCGATTCACGCATAAGCCGAACCCAACACACGATTGGTCCAAATAGGCTTGGCCGCTCAAAAGAGGATTTCATCAGCAGTACTCCGTGGCTTAATGGCGCAGTGGGCTAAGCTTGAACGCTGAGATCGGAGAGTTAGCGGTTCGAGTCCGGGGACCGTCGTCCGACTTTTTTTCCACTTTAGCCGTCAACACGTCTCGTCACAGGACACTAGTGGTTTTGCTAATACTTGTCCAGAGCATGAAAATATGATTAACCAAGATAAAAGGATCGAAATTTCAGAGTGCAAAATGTCTCATATATGTGGTTACGCCTGTTTTGACTTATTGCAAACCTCTAATTGTAGGAAGTGGTGTGCTAGTAACAAAAATGTTGCGTCAGAGGAGGTCAATGAAGAGCAGTCTAAAGCACATGGCATGCCTCATAATGTCAAGTTAACTCATTCACACACTGCACGTTAGATTGTACACTTCTCACACACAACAGGCGGAGATTTTCTGTGATAAATCCTCCAAATTGTTTTAGAATATTTTCCCGCTTGATTTGACGATCCATATTACCTCAGGTAATGCGCTTTAAGCATTTACTTCGTTCTTCACTTGACTCGTGTGCAAATGCAATTGGAATTTGCGCGCTCCGTGGATAGTGCACAATAGAGGAATCAGATTGATGGCTTGCACATGAATCGCATGCCCACCTGAAGCAGTACCAAGCGGCAAGCCGTAGACGCACACCCAAAGTTCCTCCGAAACCATAGTTCGAAGGAGGAAAACTTTAACGTAAATTTTTAGCATTTGATGGTAATTTTTCTAACCCTTAAGGTCTCCCCGAGCGGCCGCAGCCTTGCTGGAGGTTGTTTAAGCGTACCCAAGGCCCCTTGGGGGCGAGGGATTCATATTTTTAGTGGCTCCGTGGCTGAGCATGTTTTGTCCGTGAAGGCAGTAGATGACTTTGTATAGAATTTGGCTAGTCCACATTTTTTTCTCCACTGCAATTCAAATAATTTCCAGAGAGTACATGATCAATAATTTCGTATTTTACGTCCACAAAATCTCCGAAAAGAGCGTTAATTCACTACCTTTATATGGAAAAGCGTTCTACCGTTGCAGCAGACGTCCCTGTGGGCGAAGTCGAGGCCGCGGAATTCGTCGCGGCCAGTAAGTTTATCGTGATCTTCTTGTAACCGGTGGCACACGTTGCACCGTATGCCCGGCCCTATTTCATGTTCACCGGTACCTGATGGTTACTTCCTACCACCTGGAGCACAAACAGCTACGTGGTAAGTTTATTTTTGACCAGCTCCCATCAACCGGCGCCAGACAAGCGATGAACTACGGGAATGTAGTTCCCTTTTGAAGTATGATGCTCCGTCGTTCTCCGAGGTTCTCCGATACATCGCTGATCATTTTGGAAAGATACTCACTATCCAGGGTGTTTACAACTATCGCGTCGAGTGCTGACCCCCATTGTTAAATAGGTCGGTGGCTACGTTTTTTAGTTTATTAGATGACATGTCGTCGATTATAGCCAAACTTCGAGAGTGTGGTCGTGTACTGTTGGTGGAATCCGAGAGTGGTAGGTTTAGTCACCTGTACACTTCCCGCACGTTTGCAGATCGCATTGTTTCGACGTTTCCCTGATGTAGTAAACGTTGATGCTACGCACGAGAACACCCGTCCTGGGTAAATAATTTTAGAGCCTCTGACTTTCACTGCAAAGGTACAAGCTTTACACGTTCCTTGTGAAGGATGGCATGGGCATCGGTCGACCCGTGATGTGTGCCTTCGTCAAAAGCGAGTAATTTTCGTCTTTGAGCAAGCTGTTTTTCTTGTTCCAGAATATGTTGGGTTGGCAACACTCGATCAAGACATTCGTCATGAACAAGATGACGTCGCAGATGCGGGCTGCCAAGGTTTTCTGGCTGCGACATAATATTGTGCTATTTTTACGCACGGCGAGCTATCCGGAAGCACGTACGTTTCATTATGTTGCTGTGACCCTTGCAGACTATTTCTAAACGCACCCGGTGCACATTCCACCGCACGACCTGCCTTGATAACGCAGCTGAGTAAGTGGCTGTGTACTGGGTGGTAATCAGGTTTGGCCACGATTTACAGATCCTGCGGAGAACCGACCCTGGGTTTGTCTCCTGTTTGGGTGCCCACAGGCTGTATACCACTAGCAAGTGGGCCATTCATGCACAGCGCGAGTTGGGACATTTCTGGAATGTGACCGATAACCGTCTGGAGAATGCCAACCGGCGTTTAAAGAGGCACGTGCATCACGCCGATAGCATGGAGCACGCCATCCAGAAGGTCTCTCGGCACATCGGATGGCCCGTGCGTCAGCATGAGGTGCACACCACTTATCACTGTGACCGCCGAGGAACTTGCGATGGGGACGGCTACGTTCCACGCGTGGTTTCCCGGATGACGACGTATGCCGACAATAAAGTTTCCAGGCCCACTGGCACGTGCACGCCAAATCTGATGTACCATCGGACAGAGCACTTCAAGGTGAGAAACCCGCTGTTAGTGACAGTTAGTTCGTAGTACAAAGCCAAAATATTCTCAGACGCTTATCACCTCGGCTGGTACCTGCAAATTCACTTTTTAGCAGTCTGTGTGGCTACGCTGAGTACACATGTTCTCGGTATGCAGAGGCCACTCGTTCCCCGGCGGTAAGTTAATTAACCATGCATGCATTGCCTAGGTCGATTTCCAATCCATCAACAGTGGTTAGCCGAATACAGCCTACCAGACGGAGGTATACCTCTATCTGTGGTTTTAAAGCCATAGCCATCACCAGCAGAAGGTTTACACAAGCAGCTGGAACAGTTGGTTTGCAAATTGAAGTTGCTGGAGCCACAAAATGTTGCTAGCTGCATGAGGCATCTGATTGTGCAAGCGCAGCTGATGTTACGTCAACATTCAACCGGTGGATTGAACAGTCAGCCTCCGCTGTTGGAAGATAATCGTCTTCAAACTAGGTGGCGTTCTACACTGACGGGCAATGTTCCCTGTGGCCCATGTGGCCAGCGAACTGACCCTGCTGATCGCTGTTGTCTGTGAGATCAATTACCATATCACCGTTATTGTTGTGGTAACGATTCTTGCTCACTCTGTGGAGATATTCAGGCGTGTCCACCATGTGAGTGTGCACGTAGCAATTAAACTACTTTATTTAGTCACCGGTCCGTCGCGCAAATGCCACCTTCTGTCCATCAAGCGATAGGCTAATTGAGCATGCTATGATGTAGATCCCGATTGGTCCATGGAGGCCAAGCCTCGCGTGGCCCGTAGAGCTGTTGTAATAAAACTGTTCCGCCCAACTTCGGAGCAGACAGAGACCGGTAATTTGAGAGGCCTAATTACAAGCACACGTTTTGTAGACCTTGTTTTCGAATCCCGGGATAACGAGGATTTTGCCTGATTTCTCATTAAGTGACCTCCTCCAAGGCCCCATTCAGGACCACGTTCAGGAAGTTCATCGTATTAATTGCGGGATTTCATCTGATGTTATTCAGTGCAAATCCCCCAAAAAGTAAGTTCGCTTGTATGACAGCCCCGTTTACTCCTATTTAGTTTCCGTTTGGGTTGAGTCAGTGTTTAGTCACTGAACCCGGACAATCCCCACTGAGTAGACACTGGTCCTCCATCGCCGATAATGGGAAGTAAGCATTTAAAACTCCATTAAATTACGATTTTTGAATGCCGTTATCGAAGATATACAGGATATCCAATTGATTGTACGTTTACCTTTTCAGAACCCCTGTCCCGTGAAGTTGGTCCGCTGAATAAGAAAACTGGAGCGACTACCAGTTACATTTGTGTGGGCGCATCCAACGAATAAGAACGCAACTTGCCATCAGTGTTTTCGTAAATTCATTGCGGGCGGATTGTAAGAAAATGCACATAGATAGTCGGGGTGGTGTTTAAGATAAGTGGTCGAGGTGAGTGACAAGGCGTAAAGTTATGCGTATGAAGGGCCGTTGTTGGCCATTGGATTAGGTTACCGTGCATTGGAAAGGCCTCATAATCAGTGTCGCACATTGACATGGGCCTAACAGTTACGATAAGTAGTTGAGATGAGTGACAGAGGCTACCGTTATCATAGTAACCGTTTTATGACGTATTCCACCTATGGAGCGTCATATTTCTAATAGGAATGATACCATTGTTTTGGCAATTTACCTACAGTTATCTCCTGACGCTGTATTGTCCACAGGCTAGTTATGCATATATAGAAAAGGGGATCATCCGCAGAGATGGCCCTTGCATCTCCACTGCACAACTCATGCCGCTGACTATACTTATTGGTGGCTGAGCTCCATAGGAAAATATGTTGTGCCCAAGTTCGCTGAACAAAACCATCTCATTTGTTAAATCTGAGGAGTGTAGAGCAAATAAACGTCAATGACCGATTTTCCTGGGTGGAAGTTGCATTGGATATTCTGTAGATGTTATATAATTCTTAAAGAACACCGAAGAACACCAAAATATGCTAAAGTGCGATTTCATGATTCACCTCTCGTAAACCGGTAACAAAATGCCGATCGGTGGTTGTCCGTGAACTTGAAATTTTGCTCACTCAGACAAAATACAATGAGCGACATAGTACCGAAAGGTGTAAATGGATGAGACTAAGTTCCCGCAAAAGTCACAACTCCGAAAACCCTGTAGTTTCGGCGAAAATGATTTGGGTGTGCTTCTAGTGAGCGGCATAATAAACCGTTACAACTTGAAGAGTGCGGGCCACATCACAAGAGGGGAAAGCACAACCAAGGAGCTCTGCCTGCTACATGATAAAAAATTGTAAGTTGTTGAAAACAAGAAACCAGACCAAGGAGGCCGGAGTGGAACGGGTATTCCGATGATCCATCCTACCAATTCGAACTAAAGATGAAAACGTTAGCTGAGGTTGGGTGACCTTGGACAGTTGAGTTAGTGGCCGGGGTCACAAAAAGTGTAAATGGGGACCATAAGGCGGAGAAATTCGAAGAAGGGGGGACAAATGATAGCCTACATCTCAAAATCATTGTGTACATTAAAAAGGGTAGACTTCCTGCTACCGCTGTTGAACAGACATCAGGGGTGATAATCCCGTGGGAAAATGAGTTAATACTAACATACGGAACAGAACGAGAAATGTAAAGGATGTAACTGAAATTGTGGGCAGGACAAATTGATCGTGCAGTTGAACAACGAGATAGTCCAATCAGGGAATAGGCTTGGCGGATGAGGAGGAACTCGTTTCAGAGTCTGTTGGGGGCCAGATAATCTGTTCATTCATGGGGTTCCTAGGAGGTGCGGGAGTGGTTCAGAGATTGAAAAGAATAGATGCGAGCGAGCCATCAGACTCTGAATAACGATGCTGCACCATCCTTGCACCAACATGCTTCTGTTTCTCGACAGCCATGTGACAGACGTCATGGTTGTGGTGGTCGGGCAGGGGTCAGTCGATTTGCAGGATAACCTACGGTAATTAGTGTTACCACTAATCTTTCGAATGCCACAAAGTTCCGTGCAGAGATGGCAGAAATCGGTATAATTTCCGGTGGCTTCCAAGTAGAACGTAGGTTTGCTCACGCCTTGCATGTACCGCTATCATGTAAATCATATATTTAAAAATTTATCTCTCCGCAGGCTTTTGGTACGTACCTTGTATTATGGTCGCATCACGCAAAAACTGCGGCAACTCGCAACTCGCATTGCCCTTGAAACTGATACTCCTCTGGTCGCAATTGAAGAGTTAACTTGTCACTAAAAACGCTCTTAGTGGACTGGTATATGAACATGAAGGCGTATCCCAGAAGCAGGGTGGCCAAATGCTTGGAACCGTTGGCGCCATTCATTGGAATCCCCTTCTCAGAGCCAGAAATAGTGAAAAATGATCTATGCCCAGCCAACAAGTTGAACTGATAGTCGTGGGGCTTTTTATAGAACCTTTTGACGGCAATCAGGATCTTCAAAGCTCATTTTCTACTTGACTGTGACCACTCTCGGCCGGTATCAGGGGTCTGGCTACCGTCGTTAACTACGCGCGAAGTTGCTGCGCCACTGCCTTAGTTCGGAGCATCTGATGCCACAACGACTTCCGGTAAAGCTAGTAGTGAGTGAGAAGGAAACCGAGATTTGTTATCGACCACATGAAGACGGTGTGTTTTTCTCAGAGCACTCTGAAGCTATACACTTGAATCTCACCGAGCACGTTACGCCCAATGCCATAATTTGTTGAAGTTGAAATTACTGTAGATAAGATCGGCCAAACAGACGGCAACACCGGATGTTTTCCCCAGCCTCGCGCTCCTAATTCTTGGAGGAATAGGTGGTGCTTTCTTGACACCAAGACAGTCGAGTACACCGAAACAGACCGCAGAGCATACTGGTGATCAAAGTTTTCCGTAATTCTTCCTGTAATTCAGCCCTCCGTTAAGGCTTTGACAAATAAATATCTGCAAAACGTTTTCTCGCATTGAGTTCCCTAAACAGGCCGCCTAAAGAGGGCAAAGGGCACTGATGTGTATCCGCTTCAGTAGTGAGACCAGTGGGGAAGTCTGCACACAAGTGGAATCCTCCACTAAGCTCCACCACTGATTTCGGTAGGGCCAGTGACGAGTAGTTGCTTGGTTGGAGAAGCCAGCCTTCTGTAATTGGCCTGGTTCCCGGCCCACGATGAGCATGGCTTCATACGACGTTTTGGAACGCCAACTGGTTTCGCATTGAAGGGGTGTGCACAATTGGGCCTCCGCTTTTTTGCATCGAACTGGTTTGCCGGCAATTATGAGCAGGCAGCTTTGCAGGATGCTCTCAAGTGAACGATTCAAGAAGTTAGTGTTTTCAAGAGCACCTCCGGGTGCGTGAGGCCGCAAATACAATTAACCGACAAGTCCAGTAAATTCAGCGTATTGATCCAATCTAACCCCATCAGCCAAGGCTTTGTGCACGGCTTCACATAACATGTGGATTGCGCTTACGAGCTACTGAAGGCTATGGATCAGTCAACCTCGCCAGTACATATCAGCTTACGCCCGGAAGCATTGCAGCCTCAGTGTCCATCGGCGTCAAATTAGGCGCCACATCCAGGGTCGAGCAAGTTGTTTTTGTTTGAGCTTTGTGCAGCGGGTTCCGGAAAAACTAGCGCAGTGGAGGCAGATCGGTATTTGGAAGTCCAATACAGAGGAATTTTTCGGCAATGGGAAAGTTGTTCTCTGACGACGGGGGAAGAATTGGTAGCTCCAAACCTGACAGTGATTATCGAGTGTTTTATTTTAATGCGGAGTGCTACCAAAACACCGTCTTAGTACTCGCATTTGGGAGATGTCCCAGCTAATAAAACTGAACAGCGCCTTACATGTCAGGAGATCGGGCAGTTTGCTAGTCTATCAAAGAGGCGAGCTCTGATTCGTGAAGAGTATACACTCGACGGCGAAGCATGAATCAGCACCCACTGAATAACCTTTGCGAATGGATTTCTGCACATATTTGGGAGTTACCTGCACTCGTGCTCCGATGGTGGTTCTTATGATGAAAAATTTAGGAAAGAAAGCTAGACCGAGAAATGAGATGGGACATTACCGTAATGAGAATCAGTAAATGCAAACTCATGAGGCCTGTCCAATTTAATCAGCCCCGTGGATACATTGTAACGACAACAAAAGCAATTTTAAGAAGCACGGTCGAAGCCCATTGGATAATTGAGGCCTGATATCAGTACCATTTATCAATCTGGTCCATCAACTGATGCTGCTGCCCCCTTAGACATTAGGCTCCAACCTTACCTCTTTCTAGCCACATAATTGATTCAAGCAGTAAGAAGATATTATCAAAACAAATTTTTTCAAGCTTTTTGACGACTTAAAAGTCAGATTATTGCTACAAAACTTGACACAACGAAGAAGTAACGCAAAACAAACATGGTTTCTTGAAGCTTCTCCCTTACTCCAGCGTTGGTGAAACGTTCAGAACAATGTCATGGATATTTGACGATCGCTGTGAACCGCTTGTCCTTGGTGCTTCCAGAGGATCATTATTAATCATTATTAAAAAAGATAAAGAACGACGATTTCATCAAGGTTACCGGGGCTTTCATCCGGGAATCAAAATACTCCAGGCTCAGCTCAATGACGGAGAATAAATTCAATTGGTCCATTTTTGTATATGGTCTGCTGTCTTCCTAAGGTGCAGATATCAGAACCTGCTGCCTCACCGAACTGAACAAGGTGCTGATAAGATTAAGCAGGAATTCACCACCAAATGTCAACGCCTCAACAACCTAAAGCATGGCACGGCTATTTTCAATCATTAACTTGCCGCTTTCAGCAGCTGCGTCCATGCAACCAATAACAATGTTTCGAGAACGTTCAAGAACAGGAACTATCAACAACATAAAAGTATCTTGTAGGCATTGTTGTCACACCTGGTAGTGCGGTGGGTGGAATTTCGGTCATTAGTGCCATTTGTGTGCCACAAGTGTCCCCTTTGTAATTGTTGTGGCCACAACGAAGGTTTGCGTCGATTTCAGGGGCTCCAGCAGTCAGCATATCACAGATTACCCCGTAAATCTCGCATAACCGGCCGATGTCCGGACATCTGACATGCAAGTCCAGCGTGTTAACACTACTCCACCAACGCACGTTGGACGCATCTTAATTTTCATGTCTGAACAGTCGAACGTTTTCACGCTTAAGCGATGTAAGTGGTGCGCCCGACTCATCGAACGATGATCCGTATGCATTAGACTGTAGGGAAAAGTAGAGCCTTAGGTCTCCGATAGTGTGGTAATAATTTTAAGAGTATTGCCCTACATTTTTTAGGGGACCTACCCACTGAGGCACGACCGGGTCGTTACAGCCTGAAGATGGCGGGAAACAGTACAATCGGAAGGAAGGCAAGTCCAAGGAGACGTGCTTGTCAGGTGATAAGTAATCGTAGATCGCGTAGGATAAAAAGCCAGAATAATGGGGCACGGGATACTGCTAGTCCAATGATGAAGTTGACCGACTTGAACTTAAACTGAAAACCTTTGCTGACTGTGAGTGACCTCGGGCATTTGGGCTTATAGCCAGGGTCACGAAAAGCACAAATGGAGATGAAGAGTTGGAGGAATTCGGAGTGGAGACAAATGGCGAATTTCGTCTCAAAAGTGCGGTGTACTTTAAAAACGGGTAGATTCACTGGTGGTACTGTTAGAGGGTTGTCAGTTGTGAAAGATATTTTGGCAGACGTAGTGCTAATGCACAGGGTGGGACGAACACCCGAGGTGGAATCGTTGAATATGGGGGCGGGGCAAACTGAAATTGCAGTGCAAAATCGAGATGCATAGATCGGTGCAGAAGGTTCACCAGAGTAAAACAAAATCCTAGTGATATTTCGATAACCTAACTCAATTCAATTCAATTCAATTTATCAGCTATAAACCGTGTACCATAGGCACATTGGATTCAGTTGCTACCGTTTCGATCACCGGAAAACGGAAATGTGGAACGTACAACCGGCTTCGCAGGCGAAGGCATGTGCAGTTTGTTCAGAGATTGGGTCGCTACGCATTGAAGTCGATAGCTTTGATGCACGAGCGCCACTGGCTGAGCGATTGAACCATTTCTGCCAAAGTCATTAACCACTGGTGATTTGAGCCCCGGGGACCCATTCAGGGAGGCGGCAGTTGCCCAGCCGACTAAGTTTACTGGTAAGTGTTTTCGTACTTCGTTGCCAGGTCATACACTGTCCACCTCTCGGTCGCTTCCACTCAGCACAGGGCTGGGCGAAGAGAACTCTGCGAGGCAGGCGGTCTTCTGGCATGCGTAGTGCATGTCCTAACCAGCGTAACCTATGAAGCGTGAGTGATTCATCTATCGCGAGAGAGTACCATCTTCCCAAGACCATCTGGTGTAGCTCAGCATTGCTGATCCACCACCAGACCTGACCAATGTTTCGGAGACACCGATGGTCAAATACTGACATCTTCCGTATATCCTCCGCGCGTAGGGGCCACGCCTCTGATCCACAAAGCAGCATGGATGGCACCACCGCAGTGTAAACTCTTCCCCTGACAGACAAACTCACGTCACGTCGACGCCATAGGTGTCGGAGGTTGGGAAAAGCTGCCCTGGCCTTTCCGATTAGAGGAATAACCTCATCTCCAGCCAGTCCGCCGGAATTTATACAGCTGCCCAGGTAAACAAATTTATCTGCCGCGTCGATTGGCTCGCCTGCAATCGTTAGGTGTGGGTTTGATCCCACCCAGTCTTGTAGCAGCATTTTACACTTTGCAGGTGTGGAGCGCATGCCAAACCGTGCGGCAGAGTTACTTAGGTGATTTAAAATCGTTTGCATTTGGGAAGGATATGAACCGAGCACAGCAATATCGTCCGCATACTCAATGTCTGTGAGGGAACGCTCCGGGAGCATTTCGACTCCCGGGGTTTCAGAGGGAGGCAGAGAAATTTCAAGCAGCATATCAATAACAAAGTTGAAGAGGAAAAGGGAAAGAGGACGGCATTGCCTTACCCCACTGGAAGTGGTGATTTCAGGCGAGAGCTTCCCGTGTACTCGTACGCGCCCACAGGAGTAGCATACAATGCCCTAATAAGGGGTAGAAATTTGGAAGGGACACCTTTGATCGCCAGACACTGCCAAAGTTGCTGACGATCAACAGAATCAAAAGCGGCTTTCAAATCAAGAAAAATGATCAACTTGGGCCATCTGAAGGAGTGGCGCTGTTCAAGAATTTGTCTCAAGGTGAAGATTTCGTCGATGTATCCTCGGCCAAGGCGAAACCCGGCTTGATTCTCACTAATCTGTCTCTCCCGATAATCCATCAACTTGCGCAAGATAATGCCAGAGAGCAGCTTGTATGCGACGGATATCAGGCCGATACGACGATGGTTTTCACATGACATTCTAGCTCCCTTTTTGAAAACTGGGATGACGGTCGAGGAGGTCCATTCGGCTGGTATTCTGTTTTCATTCTAAATCTTCTGCAGTATCGTTGTCAGACCGTTCACCAGAAATTTGCCAACTTCTTTGAAGAGCGCGGCGTGTAGACCATCCGGACCAGTTGCCTTATCGCCCTTCGGGATTGATTTTTCACGCTGCATTTCTGTTGTTGATGGTGGGCTGGTGTCAATGTTTCATTCGGGCCCGTTTGGTTCTTCTAACGGTTGTGTTGAAGGAAACAAGGTGAACCGTTCTTGGAAGTGCTCAGCCCACCACTCAAGATGGCTTTTGAGGGAGCGAATTGTTGTTCCGTCCTTTTCGCAAATTGTCTGACAACTGTCTTCTTTTGACCCGTTGATCGAATCAGTTGAAACAAGGCACGGCTGTTGCCTGCAGCGAACGCTTTCTCTATCTCCTGGGCCTATGAGATACACCAGCGTTACCTGTCATTCTTTAAGCTCCTGATTATCCGGTGGTTGAGGAATCTGCGTGCGCCATCACAGTCGCTAGTTGCTGGTATAGCCTCTCTGGAAGCAATAAGATCTGCTGATCTCGAAGATATCCAGTGTTCATTGAGTCGGGTCAGATGGGCTGGACAAACGGTTCTGCAAGCTGAGAGCATTGCACCTTTAACTCGCCTCCACTCATCCTCCGAGCAATCTTCTTCGTCCACATGACTGTGCGTTTCCAGTAGCTTTCTAGCCAGATCGGCTCGATACTCTTCAGCTACTGAAACTTGTCGAAGTTGATGAACGGAGCTGCTCTCTTTCGGCACGCGTAGTGCTGGCGGAAAGCAAATTGTTAAGCGGGCCAGCACGATGTCGTGATCAGAGTCAAGTTGCGTACCCCCGAAGGAACGACAATCCTTGACTGAGGCTCTCCATCGGTAACTGATAGCCATATGGTCCAAATGAGTCCACGACTGTCTTGTGCTAGGTGGCCTCCAAGTAACTCGGTGTGAGCGCTTGTGTTGCAACTTCGTGCTGGCCAGGAACATACGATGATCTGCACACACCTGAAGAAGACGCTCCCCATTATCCCTACGCTCAGCATCGACTCCGAATCTACCACCCAACTGTGCTTCTTCCGGACTTAGTCGTCCAACGTGGGCATTCATGCCACACGCCAGGATTATTATATCCGTCCTTCTTGCCGACCGAAGCAGCCGTGACAGATCCTGATAAAACTGGCCCTTCTCAGTCTCAGAGCTGCTATCTGTTGGGGCGTATGCTGATACGACAAGCAAGCACCGATTACCGCATCGAATTGCGTTAATCTTAATTGAGCCAGACAACCGCACAGCACAAAGACGACTGTTTGTTTGGATCCAGTCCAGTAAAGAGCTTTCAGCCTTGGGGCTGAGTGCAACTCCCACACCGTAGATACCACGAGCCGTTGAGTCAGGATCACCGGATGCATGAAGAGTGAAATGTGGAACATCTGGATTCGTCCTAAGCGGCTTGAGGAGCACGACCGAAGTGGAGTCTTGTATGCCTGTTTCGGAGACACAATATACATCGATAGAGAGGGAGAGCAAGGTTTCAACAAGGGATGCCTGTTGCCCAATCAGACATAGAGTACGGACATTAAAGGCTGCAACGTGGATAAGATCTTTTGAGTTTAGTAGTGATTATTTTGGTTTATTTTTCTGGGCGACGTTTGAGACACAGAACAGTTTCTAGGGGCTTGGCAGATGGGTTGATTGCACTGCATTGTACGATGGGTTGGGAGGGAGTGAGGGAGAAGGCCGGTGAGCGAAGAGCTGCAA
>SJOL01000249.1:25318-58349 GCA_004794785.1 Opisthorchis felineus
TATGACATTCCAATGTAAAAATGAAGGCGGACCAGGTTAGTCCGAGTGGTGTGAGATCTCGGAATCGTGGCTGGGGCCTATGTCCTGTTTGCGTAGCTGTATTTCTGGATTTCTCCAGTGAAAAGTCTACTGTCATTCTGGATTCACTGGTCATTTATGGTCAGCTACTGCTTCAAGTACGTAGCTATCTACCCTTATCTTTACAAATCATCGGAGAACAAAATTGTGGCACCTATAAACACTGTACAACGTGTACCCGGTTTACAGCTAATGAGGAGCAGGGGGATAAATTTTTTTGTCAGTGGAGCTCGTATGTCGAAGCTATCGGCCTCAATGCGTAGCTTCCCAGTTTTCCGTTCCCTTAGAGCAGTGTGCAATGTGAACTAACTGATCACAACATCTTTTCCAAAACTTGGCTATATCCCCACGCTCTCCCATTTCTCGGTGACCGAGACAGCAGTGGCGTGGGCCAACCTACCCTTAGTACTTGTTTTTTTAGCTGACAAACAACAACTAAACGGATACCCGAACCGTTTGTTTTAGTAGTGCGAACAGATTTGGGAATTCTTAATAGATGTTTCATCTTGTAAGTGAAGCTAATCTATGCTGAAAAGGCGAGAAGCACTGTATAGCTATTTCTTATTGGGAATCATCAGCAGTGCCCATCCCACCAAACTCCAGGCAATCTCGAATCCGCGACCTCGGTTAGTAGTTTGAGCAGTAACAGTTCGCCCACGAGCGACTGGTCATCAATGTACTTAGCTTGCTCGTAGTCAGGATATATAATTCCGTTCATTGTTCAAACGCGGGATCCACAAACTCTGGCCACACATGTTGGCTGGCTCCTAGAGTAACGACTTCTCGGATGGATGTTTCACTCGGGCGACTTTTCTTCCTCTGAGCTACTTATAGGTTGCAGGTAGTTCGAGAGATTTTGAAATTTTTGATGGGGTTTCGTAATTTAAGTGAGGCCAACCTATGCTGAAAAGACGAGAAACTGTACAACTGTTTCATTTTTTTGGGAAGCATCAGGAGTGCGCTCAGGGCCGAACGGTTAGGCTTTTAAACTACCATCTTGAGATTGTTGGTTCCAGACTGCCTGGAGTTTCGTGAGACTGCCGATTATTTCCAGTAGGGATGAACCATCTGTACGGTGCTTCTCGGCTTTTCAGTGCAGGTTGGTTTCACTTACAGGGCGAAATCTTTATTAGAAAAATCCGCTTATGTGGAAGACCCATCCTCATTCACAACCAAACATCGCTACGTGTGAATTCTGCTGTCCTGTAACCGCTCTCTATGTACTTGCCACAGGTTGCTTCCCAATAATTCCAGCAGTTGCTTACCAAACCCTTCTGAGACTATGTGGACACTATTGTTGATCGTAAGGTGAGATAGATTTTTCAGTAAGCTACGATGGCTCGACGGCCCAACACACATGCACCTCATATCATGCCTTAAATGTGATCTAATGAGGTTAGATTGGATCGACAAGCTAACTTCATTGGAACGGCCTATTAAGGCCACCGTAGCCACACGTGAAATACCCGGTGGTGAGTATACGCGGACCCACGTCTCACAGAGCTCGCTTTTGCAACCTTAAGAACCCATGTTAGCCGACGGACTGGGACCGTGCACGCAAACGGAAGCCGGACTGCGTTAGTGCCACACCAAATTTTGACCTGGAATTTCATGTTTCCTTACCAAGACAAACTGATAGCTCAGTGATTAAGGCACGAAGCTGCTAACCAGAATTTCCATGAGTCGAATCCGACCGTGGCTTCTTGACTGTTCCTGTCTGGGCCTCAGCAACCTGCAGCGTTCCAGCCCTAGTGCCTCCTTCGGGCTTCACGGAAGTATTGTACCGAAAGGATGCCATAGCTGAACGATTGTTATTTACTTACTCATGGACTGACCAGCCATGGATCGTATCCACCCGACATATGACCGGCCGAAGAGGGTTATTTAAAGCAAACGGTCCTCTGTTTTACGATATACACAGCCTAGCCAATGTTCATTCTAGCAGTTCACCTATGGAGCGAAAGTTACTTTGCCTGAAAAGCGTACCCCAGCATTATTGATCCGACGTTCTCATGTGGCGCGCGCAAAGCTTCGGAGATATTGATGGTCGAATAAGTAGTCCCTAAAGACGGATAATGCGTCTGATCCGTAGAGTGGGGCAGGTCGCGCCACACCAATGTATCCCATGTCCTTGCCAGTTGAATTTGAACCAAGTAGGGCAACATCTCGATGCCATTAAGTGAACGCGCCGGGAGCAATTCAACCCCCAAGGTGTCGAAGACGGCGAGGAATTTCGACTAGCATGTCGGTAAAAAAAGTTGGAGGAGAATGGTAAGAGATGTCCGGCCTTGTCATACACGAGGGAATGTGGGAACTCGGGCAAAAGCCTACCATATAAGCGTTCGCAATGGTTGCATTGCGGTACCCTTCTCGTGGCTACAAATTTAGAATGGACACCTAATCGTCAGCTCGCAATCGTTCCTAACGATTGACAGAGTCAAAATCAGCCTCCATCCAAAAAGAAAATGACCGTTGATGGTGGGTTGAAGGGATGGAGTTTGGAAGAGTGTTCAAGTACCTCGATGTAGAGCTACGAGTAATGCATCCTGGGTCAGTGCGAGACCGTAATTGGTTCTCACGAATTTACTGCTCGCAGTAGCCCATTGAGAGGGGTGAGATAATGCAACAGTGTCCATGATGTCACGACTACCAGTCTGCCTATAAAATGCTCAGTGGTCGGTAATTCACTTTATCGGCTGAGGACAAGCTGCTCCTTGCTTGGCTTGGCTCGAAGAAAGGAATTCTGCTGCACACCGCCTCCAGTAACAAGCTACTCTGTTCCCGGGATATGATTTCAATACCACGTACCATTCCATCACCAGTCTCGGACAGGTTGACTCACTGCCGCACTTCATCATTTCAAGTGGGCCGGAGCTAGAATGTACTGTAGCGATAACAATGCTTCAGGAGCCATGAAAGAACCACTAAGTACTGAAGCCAACCAGCATTCTCCCAGTGACGGCTGACGTTGTCTGCCAGGCCATCAACCCAGATCATTTGCTTCAGTGGATCATACAGCACAACTGAAATCAATGACCACCTATCTCTCCACAACGTAGTTGGGACCATTTTTTAAAGACCTGACGGCTCCTTCTTGAACAAAATACTTCTTGATTTAGGCCGGCCCGAGGCTCTTGCTTTGAGGAAGGGCGCGTAAGTAGAGGGTTGACGTAGACTTTTCCTCTGACATTGATGGAGCTTATACCGCGATAGCATCATCGTCATTGACAGCAATACACCAGTAATACATACTGGTGCCTAGCTGGTTGTATGTGGGCTGATAATGCTGCTATGTCACCCAAACCTAAACAGGAGGATGATTGGGGTCCTCAACTAGTGTTTGGCTCAAAAGCCTGACAGCACCTTGAGACTACTCGGGTAGCCCAAATTTTAAGGAATAAATTGCCACATTTGTTCCAACCATTAACCTAAAAGGCCAGGAAATTGTATCAAACCTATATCCATTGACCAACCTCGCAGGAGAAATTGGATGCTTCACGACTATCCTCCGTACAGCTCGGTGGGTTACTGAGTTACGCATACAGTCGCACTACGATAAGGTCCAGTCTCTTCGCGCCGCGATAGCTGAGGCACCTAGTTTTATAACTTTTTGGACAGGCACCGGTATTTTATACATTCTTCTCTTCTTCATGGGTTATAGAACAGCGTGTGAAATGGGACGGTGATCCGCTTCCACACCTTTAAGATTTCCGGTGCGATGCCATCTTTGTCAGGACTCTTCCTCTTATTCAACTCCCAAGTGTCCCGCTTTTTCTTCCTCACAGGATATCTCGCAATGCGATGTAGCTGTATTTTTATTTCCGATTGTAGGACTGTGTTTAGCGGAGTATTCTATCCATCTGTGCAACTGAGCGTCTGCCTCAGAGAGCAGTTGACCTTAGCTGTTGCGTAGGCAGGTCATTGGAGGTTGACTGGATACTGAGGAATGGTGGATCAGGCAGAAGTGCTGAAAACTCACCGATATATGCTTTCCATTCCATGGAAGTAGCTGTTTCAGAGTTATTGCGACCGTCCTTGACAGATTACGGAAGATCCGCCGAGTCAGGCTTTATTTGGATGGATTTTGCGGAGCTTCAGTCCTTCGGGTATCGCGATATGGTACCCGGATAAGTCACTGCAGCCAATTGGATGATACTGTTTAGCTTCATCCACTTGTTGACATTCTTACCAGTTGATCTTCGTTTGGTAAGTTTGGCCGGAACACCATATGAGTAATTCTTCTCAGGGATTTCCGGTCTACGGAAACGAAGGCAGCGTGATCAGACCCAATTGAAAGGTCTGCAAAGTGATTCACACGGTTTGGTAATTTCGTGTGTCCAATGTGGGAAGTGCTACCACTGGATTGGGCGGGAACTCACCCGTTCGCGGAAAAGCGCGATATACAAATTGGTTTATTCTCGTAGCTACGCCGGTCAAGGTTTTCTGACTAATGATTAAATCGACATAAGGAAATGTAGGCTCGGTAAGCTTTTTTGGTGTGCAGTCTCTACAGCATAGTTTTACCATCAGCTTGTCCTTGAGAAGTCGAATCCACTACTCTGCGGTGCGCCTACTGGTCAGTGCGGTCAGATGTTGAAAGAGGCTGAGTGCTCAACCGTTGGTACCTCTGGAGAATCGCTCAAGTCATATAGGGGTACCTCTTCAGTTGTTTTAAGGTAAGTTGGGTATTTTCGAAGGAATAATTCACGCGCGATAAGACAGCAGGTCAAAACCACAGGTATGGGCTTTGTACACCATTTCACCAGGTTTTCTGAGGATTCATTTTCTTTCAACAATGTCCAGGGTAGAAAGAGGAGGTCGAATCATAGTTTGGTAGTGAGGCACGATGTTCATAACTAGCCAAATAAGCAGCAACGGTCGAGTTCGTCTCTCTTGATGGGGTAGGATGTTAGTGGCAAAAACTGTCTGAGCCCCAGTTACACACTTATCGGAATGAAGGCATCCAGTCCATTAACTTCGATGCGAATGTACACCATAGCCCTCACCCATTAGCGAAACCTCTAGGTTGAGCCCACAAGGTTACTGGCTATTACCTCCAATGCGTAGGTACCTTGTCGCTTTTCTACATGGTCGACAAACGAAACTGTACAAAAGGCACATGGATTGTAGCTGATGACACTAACTCTGACGTCAATGCTGCTGCTTTTAGTGGCTTTAGTTGTAAAAAAAAATCAAATCGTTCAGCTGTAACACTCTTTCAGTGCCTACCTGCCATGCCAACGACAGGAGGCACGAAGCCTGGGATACTGCCAGGTTACCCAAGCCTAGACAGGAGCAGTCGAGATGTCGAGGCTGGGTTCCGGTCCGGAAGCTGGCGCCCTAACCACTGAACTGTCTTGAGTTGTGTGGTTGTATTATTTCTAGGTATTATGTGATCTTACAAGCAGACATCAACAACTACTTGAGAAGAGCGACTGCTAAACAAGAATTTTGTTTGTCTTGCAGTTATGATAGATAACTATAAGCCTTGTAGCTATTGCTTAAATATAAGAAAAAGTAATGTGGTTCATAGACCCCACGGTGCTTCACTTCTATTCTTCACCTGTTTTCAGCCTTATCGGGAGATGCCGAGGACGGCGACAGATAATTCGGTTTTCTTATTTGTCCCAAATATCATAGGTACGTGTCATTTTACTGGGTTATTTGGTCTTTTATTTTTTCATGCCCACTATTTGTGATCAGATGTAATGCATTTGGCAGATAAAATTCCACAATTCGGTCATCAGTTTCCAATATCACGGCACTTATTTCAAGTTTTATCAAACCATGTCGTCGAAATAGAAGCTTCTGCTCTGCCATCTTAACTAACCCCCCTTTCCCTTGTTTCGTTTTTCGTACAAAAGTGTAGGAACCGCTAGTTTTGACGTCAGGTTTCGCGGTTTGACCGCATCCCTGACCTACTGTCTTACCTGGAGCAACATAACCGTAGTTTGGCCCTCGTACGGGTTGCAAAGCAGTTATGGACATGAAAATCACCACGGTTGAGTATTCCTAGCCTTGATGTCGCTCAAGAAAAGTGGGTGTTTTCTTCCTGCGTTTGCTATGTAGTGCACAAAGTTGGAACAGTGTGAGGGGGTTCCTTATAGTTGTGATCCATGGACCCGTTCTTCGTTCGCAAACCTGAATTGTTGAAAATGCGAACCTCGAAACGGCACCTGCCGAGGTATGGTGGAGCTTTGGTCTTAGTTTCCTCCCTAAAAACTAGCATGCACATTCGTCTGGAATACTTAATCCCCATTCTGATCGCACCCCTTCGGTTTACATCTTCAATGTACTACTCCGTTTCTATCATTCTTCACCGAATGATGGCTCATGTTGACGTGGTTTTGTGTTTCAGGTTATGGCCGTATAATTCTTCTTCTCTATTCATGCTGGCACATGCGTACCGACTGCTGGCTGACAGTCTTCGCTTACGTCGTTTCCGGCCTATTAGATGCAGTAGACGGATATGCTGCACGAGCACTCAACCAAAGTAAACCAACTTTCAAGTTCACGCCTGACCCTCCTGTCCATTTAGGTTCACGTTTCGGAGCCATGCTAGATATGTTGGTCGATCGGTGTGCAACAATGTGTCTGTTGGCTTGCCTGGCTACCTTCTACCCGAACTACGTCTTCCTTTTTCAGATGAGTATGCTTGTAGATATTGCCAGTCACTGGTTGCATTTACATACGTAAGCCCGATCTGACGCTCATACCTCTTTTTGTCTGCAGTTCAGTTGCTGGTGGCAGACAAACCCACAAGGCAATTGATTTGAGCGGAAATTCTGTGCTGCGGCTGTATTATCATAATAAGGTACGTGGTGGTAGTTTCCAATTGACTTTACACCGGTTGTTTATCTAGATTGTTCTATTCTTGATGTGCATGGGGAACGAATTATTCTACAGTGCGTTATATATGCTTAATTTCACAACAGGCCCAAAAAGTGAGTAGTCTCTGCATAAAATTATTCACCTTTCGCTTGATTACTAAACGAACCATTTCATGTGGACACAATAGTTTGCATAACTCTCATGATTTCGAAGTGACTACCGTTGGAAAGTATCTTTTTCTATGGTCTTCATCATCCGAAGCAGTGGCTTTCAACCATACCCATTTCTAGTCCACCACAAAACCGGCGGCCTTGAGCTAATTAATGACTTTGTTCGAAGTCCTAGCTTGCATCCTATTATGAGGTCCCATCTAATTATGCACCACTGGGAAAACCTCTGATAGTTTCATTCCAAAACTGAAGGCGATCTACACTGAAAAGCCGACAAGCGCTGTACAGCTGTTTGGTCTTTATTGGGAATCATCCGTAGTGCACTTGAAGCAGTTGTACAGCGCCTCTCGGCATAGAATGGCTTCACTTACAGGACGAAATCGCCTTTGAAAATCTCGAACTCTGACAATACCAACAATCCATTGAGTTCCCTCTGACGTGTATTGTGTAGCTGCACAAAAGTGATATCACCATCGACAGAATAACATCAGTGTTCAACATTGACGCCAACCATGAATTGCACACTTACAAGAGTGATATCAACAAAGGCTAGAGGTTTGGAGGCGGGTATAATGCAACAATCGACGAGGGATGTCATGCGTGAGAAACGGTAGACTGCTTTCTAGCCTGAGCCAAACGAGGATTCGTATCCCCCTAGTTGAATACAATGTCGGCCGTTTGGATCGCATCGGCATTGGGGCGCACTGCTCGGGGTCAAAGTAAATGTTGGATGACGGAATAAGATTCCTCCCGAATTCAACGATACTGTAGGCCAGAAATGATAAGAGATATATAAGTGACTAGTGACACTGATCTCTGTGCTGTTACCAGTTGCAGTAGTCATTCCTTGCGTCCGTAGGCAGCCGATGCCTTTGGTTTACGTTTGTTGGCCGCTTGATCCGATTGGTTGAATTTAGTCTAGCAATCCCTCGGATGAACGATCCGTTAAACAGATCTTTGAAACTATTTTCAACACACCTTAGGTTTATAGTGACAGTCGTTATGAAGCACTGTTCGGTCTGAAACACACTGTTCCGAAGGCGAGCCTCCACAATAGTGAGAACGAAGAGTATACATCACCTTATATCCCCTAAATGATTTCGTATCCCGGAGGTTCGATGTAATACTAAATCGTCGTGAGTGGCCGTTGTGCCGCAACAACACAGGAGCTCTCTGGGACACTGCTTCAGTGCTTGGGAACAAAGGCGATTGCACATGAAAAGACTTGTGTAATGGAACCAAGAGGATCGTTGGGCGGCTGTTAATCCATGCTTATGGTGCAGTTTAACATTGGAGGTCGTTAATCTGGGGAAAATTCAGGAAGATGGCAACCAAGTAAACTTAAACATGTTGACCACAAAACGGCAAGATAAAATCTATACAGACTTGGTGACCCCTCGAGGATGCAAAACTAAGAGTTAACGAGAGGATAAATCCCAGAACGCAGAGGAAGACAAATCACTGAAAAGAGTTTGGGCATTCACGGACGAATTTCATATGACCTTTACCAACTGTGCCTTGAAATGATGTCACATTCCTATATTTTTTCTGGGCTTATGGAAGTACACTTCTTAGGGTTTTCAAGCGATAGACCAGTTCCGACTTCCAATCCCAACAAGTCGGTGAGAAGGTTGCCCACCACTCGATCTATTTAACTCAGTCGTCCTTCAGAGAGAATTAGGTTACCGATAGTGATAGCGCGAAGTGTACTATTACTCTCCATCGTTTTGCGAAACCTGATCCCTAGGGTCTTTGAATCGACTTGTTTTCGCCTTAAATCCAAATTCCTATTGTGCTCAGACCACATATCATATTCCAGAAGCACTTGACAATCTGCTTTCCATCCGGTTTAATTTCAGTTGGTGGTCAAGGTCTGTTCACTCTGACTGCTTTTCTGACCGCGCCCGTGGCAGTCGCAAAGTTTACTATCAGCTTAATTCAGTTGTACGCCGCTGCTGTCAATCTGGCAGCAGTTGATGATGATGAACGAAGAAAAGCAAAGGGTGACTAGATGATACATTTACAACATACTGTCACAATCTCCCTCTGTGCATCTCATTCCTCACGTGGACTTTTATTTCTTGAACACTTGCTTAGTCATTATTTATCTCACTCTACACTTGTGTATACGTCTGACTGTTTTTGTCTCCGTGCTTTTCTTGTACCTAGTATTTCGCTCTTTGCTGTTGTATATTGTATTGTATACTGCACAATTTGACATCAATGTTTTTTTATTTACTTTGTCGCCCCTAAACTCCTAGTCGTCCGGGAATAAGATACCGCGTGACACCAAGACATTTTGGATAGAAGTAGTTGGTCTATTCGACCCCGTGAGCAACAAGGCAGGTTTCGCACCGCCTCCGCGCTCCGAATTCGCACTGTGCTGAATTACCTAGGAATATAAATTTGACCGAGCAACAAGTGATTTGGTCGCGGTGACTGGGAGAGTGCAGTAGGCGAGAACGCCGTTGGATATCGGTATAAATTTTATTCGAAAGTTAGAAGCGTGGAACGAATAATCAACGGACCAGGCTAGTTAAAAAATCACTAGTTATGCTGTACCCGCCCGTTATAACTCATGTGACGGTACTCGTGGTACGACCATCTCAACCTTGGCTTTCTATCCCATCTGAATCCCGTTCGCGCTCGACTAAAAGTGATAAACATCTGGAGAATTTGACCGTCAACCCGTGGGACCATAATGTGCTGGATAGAAACATGTTTTTGTTTGCTACCTTTGGTAAATGACCGAGTCGCTTGTAGTTCTCTCACTTCTTTGCCTCAGTACAGCATGACATGCACTTACATTCTTATAGCAACTAATCTGCTGTGTTCATCTAGCCCCATAGCGAAACCCCTCGAAAATAACACTAGATCCCATGCGTAGTTATCGGTAAATTGCCTTTAAGAATTAGGGGCACCCAGCTGACCCGAACAAACACTGAACGAGATCTCATGGGGCATAGAACCCCAGAAGAGACACCACTTCTCCGCTGCGGACGTCTTATTACGCATGCTGTTTGTTGCACCCCTTGAGCTAATCACACTCGACCGGCTTTGATGTGTGGACAAAGAAAGTTCGTATGTCAAAGTTGAGTCCTTGTGGGGTATTTTTTCTCCAAGCCACACGTAGGGTTGAAACGATCATAGGCTGCTAGCCGATAACCTGGCAATAAAATAAAAAGGCTGACTAGGAAACTCGGCCACGTTGGCAATGCCATCTGCTGCCGTTGGAATGCTGGACGAAAAACAACGATAGCTCGTCATAGACATGAAACAATCATACAGATAATAGCACTCCTGCTTCAAAAACATAGCCTCCAGTGTATGACTGCTTTGGCCCCGCCGGCAAAAAAACTACCTGAAAAATCGATTTTGAACTGAACGGTCCGTCGTTCCTAATGCGCGGCTGTTGCCTCTCCATATTCTCTTTACCATCGATGAATGGAGCCGTAGCTGAAACTAACAAAAGTTGGTCACAAGATTCATACGTGATCAACTGAAACTGCAGACTCATCCTCTTTTCGGTGGTAATATAAGTCAATGTGTAATGTTTATTTTCCCGAAAATGCAAGTTATTTTACTTTTTCCACTGAGGAAGGTAATCGACTTATGCTTTCCGGCTGTTCGTACGGATGGGATGGCTCACCCGTCCCCATGACCGGTCCATTAAATGAGGAACCAAACGATCTTGATCATCACTAGAACTAGCGCGGTAGCAGTCTGAAAACCATGCACAAACACTTTTGATAAATAACAAGGATAACTCACAGGTGACTAGAATGCCATCAGCAAATAAACAGCCCAACGGTCAATTAATACATTGATTATTTTCATTGTATGTACAGCCGGATTCGTATAAGCATAGCAAAAACAACGACGAGGCTAGCCATTCGACAAATTCAAATAAGTTCGGGATCAACATAACATATGGTAGTGAGTAAGAACAAATTGTTTGGGGGAGCATACGGACATGGACTGAGGACAGTGAAAGACGACTTGTCATCAGCAACATTTACAATCACTACGAAACCGTAAACTGGTGCATCTGGAACATGCTGAGGATCAGATGCTTGAGACACAGCGAGTAGGTGGTTTTTCAAATCTCGGCCTATCGGGACCAGCACTGGATTCCTCCACGTTTCTTCATCCTCTTTTGCACCGTGGGGGAGTAGAGCATCGGGAATGGCCTCGCTGCCCACCTTGTAGATTGAGTACTAGAAAATAGTGCGATGGCGTTGGCAAACGATCATTAGGCGTTTAAGGTGTGGGTTTCGTGGACATATTGAGGCGTAAAAAGAACAGGCGTAATCAGAGCAAATTGTATACCGTGAAATTTCGCCGCTGAGCACCGTACCGAAACTATGGTGAAGCACAGGTGAGAGTCTCCTAACAGTCTCGAGTAGATTATCTAAAAATGGACTGGATACCGCTTCGATCGGAATGTAGAGGGCGAACTGGAAGTACTGAACTCTCGTGAATTTAGATCAGTGATCGTATTATAAAGCCCTATAGTGATACGTTTGGTTGATCATCTTCCAAACCCGTTCCGGACGACACCTAATGGGGTCGAAATACGTGAATAAGCTTTTTTTTAATTTCACAGACGACGCGAGGGCGCGCGTGCTTTCAGATTATTTTGAGGGAATTGTTACTCTAATTGCTACAGCAATCGGAGGGATTTTAATCCTCAACGTTTGGAGTACCTCATCAGGAGCGTAATAGTCAAAAAAGTGTCAGTTGGTGTGTACTGGTGTGATTAAAAATTACCTTGCGACTGTCACGAAATTAAGTGCGATCTGCTGAGCCTCCTGATTTGTCAAGATGGATAGCATTTGGGGTGCAAGCACCCTGTGTTTAACGACGGCAGTTGCCCGCTAGTTTTATCCATGCATCGGATCTCGCAATTCAAGCACCGCAATTCGCAGACACGAAATCGGTTTGACCATATTTTGGGTGCACTAAATGTTCTTCTATTGTGTCATCTAGTCAAAACTCCTCTACGTATATTATACGGTGATACGATCGTGCGTCTTTTTTCATACTTATCGTTCCTACATGCTATCTGTACAGTCGTTTGAGCCATTTGTGTCTCCAGTTGGTCTGATTTCACTTCGCTCCACTGTTTTCGATGAATGAGGTGGGGTAGCCATTTCTCCCCAGCACTGTCTCGTTGGTTTTTGAGACTTCGTCCGAGCTAAGCTTATCTCCCCTGTTTACCATTGAAACGCGTTTAACCTCAGCTGTAAAACCAATCTACTACGCTGTGATTCTTTACAAATGCAACTGAATTCCGACCGTTGCGGCCAAAGTTCCGCTACCTCAGTACACCATTCACTCTTGTTTACTGTTTTACGTGTGGGTTTTCGGCCACTTTACTTGACAGAACTGAGGGGCAACTTCGACTTAGACAGATGAAATTGGATGCAGTAACGTATGAGTCAGTCCGTCTCATAAAGACTAGATACAAATTTAAACCCGGAGAGAAGTGCACCATCGATACTGGCTTCGTCGATAGCCCGTCAGTTAATTGGAGGTGATTATGTCGATCCGCCAACTGCATTCCACACCGCGTACAGGACTACCAACGTTAAGATGTTAGTTTACTGAATTCATTGAGATCAGACGATCGAAGCCAGAACTGTGTCATGTCGCTGGGACTCCCTGAAACTGACTTCTTTTCAGTACCCTGATAGCAAAGACTTTTGTTCTGTTTAATCTATCTGACAATGCTCTGTATTATACAACGAAAGAGGCAGCGAAATACATCCGTTGTACCGTGAAACAGTTTGTCTCTTTGTTCTATCCTGAAGCATATGAAATTGACACAACCAAGGTGAGGTCCTTTGGTCGTCTAGCTTCAGGGGCAACCTCGAGCAGAAATGCTGTGAAGAACTTGTAGAAAGCGGGAAAATGATTGGTTGCTTTGGTTCCGATTTTGATAATCTGATGTCTCCGAGTCTACAGATATTGAAATGTTCAAGTTAGAACTTGAGCGTTACGTGATAGTAGTAAACAATATTCACTAGGCGAGATATTACAAAAATTTACTTCGCTGGTTTTGAGCGTGATTTGATGGGGGTGCAGGCGTCTGAACGGATTTTCTCCATGTAGATAGGCACATACGCGCGCATCGCGTTGTCTGGTCCACTGATCCGCACTGCGTGTTACAACACCTGAGGACTTCGGCAAACGAGCGATGGTAACTTCCGGTGGTAGATCTTCACGCAGAAATGTTTCGAGGAAACCGTCCTCTATGACAAGTATCGTGTCGACCTGAAGAGATAAGAATAAAAACTTAAAAAGGTGGATAGCAGTGTTGAAAGCTCATGGCATGTTCTGACTACTTCTGGAGTGATTTCGTCCATTGGCTTCGGCCACTTTTTGAGGTCAAGTTTGAATAACACTAGTGATGAGTGTTCAAAATATTCTCAAGTGTGTCGAAAATACCAACTCTAGCGTACTACAATGCAGTTTTGAGCATAATCTTCAACTCTAACCTATAGATACTCAGTTTATTAGCTGGAACGGCCAAAATCCATTTTTCCATGTGGCGCCGGAGGCGCTTTCGCTCGTGGACCCTATGTGCATCCAACTATCGCAAATATACGAGATTTGCAAAAGCTCGGAATCCGTATAACTGCGGTGATGATGATTTGGTTGATCCGGAGTACCGCCGCCTGTATAGCCTCGTCAATATCAAGCTACCCCAGTTGACCACCATCATAAATTTAAATATCGCTTTGGTATGATGGCGGATCTGCCACTAACCGCTTCACCAAAGGCAATGAAGTACCGGTAGGCAACGCTGGTAATGCTGTCAACGATAATGATAATAAGTGATTTTACATCCCAAGAAGGTCGCATCCTGTCTAGGATGTATATAACCCAAGGAAAGAAACGGCACACCATAAGTTTTTAATGAGAAGAGTTATCTGCCGCGGCTATGCATTAAAAGACAATCGTTCAGCTGTAACACCCTTTCGGTGCCTAGCTGCCATGCCACCCAAAGGAAGCACGAGGGCTGGGATACTGCCAGGTTACCCGCGCCTAGACAGGGTAAATCGAGAGGCAGAGTTCGGGCTCGAACCACGGACCTTCCGGTCAGTAAATTCGCGCTCTGACCACTGAGTCATCTCGCCCCGTATTATTTTGAAGACTAAAATCGGATCTCTCGAAAGAGGCTTTTCATATCCATTCATCTAAGCTTCGTTTGCGGAATTCGACATGGTTCTCAGCGGTGCAATAACAAAATGTCACTGACAAAAAGTCATCGTCTTTGAAGAAGTGCACTAGCGATGTGATTTCTATCGTTCGTTTGATGAGTTATTAGCTCGCATATAAGTAGCAAAGTCTCTAAGACAGCTTAAGTTATAAAAAATACTTCCTCGTATCGCTCAGCCACAGCCTGACAAGGTCGTTTATCGGGATCTCCTGTTATAATGTTTGCCGTGGCCATTGTGTGCACATTCCCTATGCAACAGTTACCATCATGGGCACAGCCGTCACGGCAAATTCCGAAAACACTGATGCTTTCAAAGTGCAAGCTTTTGCCACTGGATTGTATTGAAACAGACCGACCCCAGTACCCACAGCGTTTGTCGCCTGTTTCGGGCCTGATGTTGGTGCACAAACTTGGCTACTAAATGGTTACGGAGATAGGAACGAAACCTCGGAGTCAGTTTATTGTACTTTATTCAGCATGGGTCATTCCAAGGATCACGGCGAAAATGAATCACAGCTCAGTAAATGTTGATCGAAAAATTTGAGTTTACCTTCAGCAAGGGGGCCGGTTAATCTTAAAAGTTAGTCAACTATGGTTCGAAAATCCAAAAATGCATCACATTGATACATTTTACGTGATATTTCTAATGGTGTTGTACAAATGTTACAAATATAACACAATGAAAAGTCACGAAGTACTTTTGACTCCAGTGATATGGTTTCAAAGATGCCACCAGTATTGAAATACAGACTGCAGGCAAAAATTGGCGCACAGACATCCCGTCGACACACTGTAAAGAGCACGATCTGATGGTTGCTAGAAAACCTCTAACAGGACAGAAAGTGCTGCGAAAAAATAGCCTTTGGCAAGATCAGATGTTCTGTTGCATAAGAACACTGTGGATGATGTGTAGTAATTTGGGCGATGATTGGTAGATGGTGGGGTATAATGAAGTTTGCGGAATGTTCGAGATGAGAAAAGGTGTAATTGGGCTGAGACTAGACTGCGACTGATAAAAGCACAGTGCAAGGCAATCATTATGTACAGACCTGGGAATTTCCTCCTAACAGTGCTGGAAAACTGAGTGCACCGCACGTCGGTCTGACAAATAGGCTAGCGGGTCAGGTCAGTAAATCAGTTATACGGGATAAGAGGTTGAAACAAAGTATCGCTGAGTTCAGCGAAAAACATTCAAATAGCGTCAGTTTCGTAGGACTGGTCAACGGCTAGTCTGGGTTGCGTGCAGGCAACAAACCAACTAACAAGGTGAATATGGCGATATTTAGGGTACCCGCGGTTACCAAAACAAGGTTGAATGTTAAAAGTAGGTCATGATGTGCTTCGCATGGGGATCGAATTAAATCATCAATCGGATAAGGCAGCACATAACTGATTGTTTAGGTTTTCGAGTGGAAGCGAACATATTGACCTCGACATCATTAGCCGATTGCCATAAGGACATCCAAATAGCACAACGCATACCCTCAAATCATCGGTACGCGTACGACGTAGGCGGATGATGAAGCTGCTTCAAGGCAGTTTGCATCGAGGTTTATCACGACAAGATAGCCGAATCGAATGGAGGGCACGAGTTTTCCAGAGAAATATCATTCAACGATGAAGAATGACAAGCGCAAATGCTCCACATCCGCAATTGGCGTCACAGTTCAGAGAATATAAGTTTCTCATCGATAATCTCATGGGTCTCAAGTTTCAACTATACTCATTTGTACGATGTACCCTCACTCTAATGACGCACGTCTAAGCGTGAAGTGGTCTAAACGACAGTGCATTTCAAAAAATTGTCCTCCAGTGCGCTCCGATAAAGCAGATAAAAGTTGAAGGATGTAAGCTAGGACATGGAATATAGACGGTATTCGATACGAAAAGCCACAAAGGCAGGTCAGAATAAATCATATCCACATATGTGAAATTTTTGACAGTTGGCAGCAGAGTGACGGGATTTGCACGTATAGTTTATTTGACGAATTGTGGTACGCTTACTGTAGATAGACCCATAGGCAGATTCCGTACGGTTCCGTGAGTTCTGAATGCGGACGGATATAAATAGCAATAAATATGATGGTTCACCTGTAGCACCCTTTCGGTGCCTAGCTGCCATGCCACTCGAAGGGGGCACGAGGACTGCCAGATTGCTCAAGCCTAGACAGGGCTAGCAGAGATGCAGAGGTTGGATTAGAACCACGGGACCCTCCGGTTAGTAGGTTCGCGCTTTAGCCACTGAGCCATCCGAATGTAAATTTGTCACCGAAATAAGCAAAACATAGGGCACATAACTGTTGCCTTCAGTTCTAGATATGATAAGTTTTCTCTGTGGGACACCTAGAGTGGTCGTTTCAGGAGTCTGGGGGGGGGGGAGAGACAGGTCCACAAGAAGCTGAGGTTAAACCTTCCTGAGAATCCATCCTCCTGAGTCCTAAAACGACCACTGCAGGTGTCCCACAGAGGAACATAACAAGGACTAGAGGAAGTAGTCATGCGCCTTATTTTTTGCTCATTTCGGTGACAAATACATATTCGGATATCCATGTTACAGATTTTACTCGCGTGGTGGATGAGGACTTCAGGAGAATTTTCATCTACAAAGCATTTTATTTTACATAAATCATTGTTGTCAAATGGCTGGGCCTTATATAACAAAACTGAGTATCATCCATGGAGAATGTCCGATGAGAAAGACTGCAACTATAGATATGGACCACTTCTAGTTTCTTTCGAATTTTAGGGTTTCTGGAATCGCCGGTTCACCACTTACTGCTGATTTGGAGCCGGAATTCTCAAAATGATTTCGTCTGGTCCACGTAAGAGAGTTTTGTTTTTTTGAAGGTAATGTAACAGGGAAAGTCGCTTGTTCATAAACGTTTAAGTTACTTGTGATAAGAAACCAGTTCTCTTTACTGGAAAGCAGTCAGGTGACAAGCTATGAGGTTATAGATTGGAGGGATAAATGACCATCCGCTTATCCTATGGGCTCAGTTTATTGTTTTGATCGATGCCGGATTCTAGCGCCACATTCATGGCGATGTCTATCAACTAGAACCGCGGATGTACAAGACTTACTTCGAATGCTGCAGCTGTCGCACGTATTGCCTGGATGCCCTTCTCTTTGCTAGTGCCACCATCGGAATCGTCTTTGCGGAATCCATTCATGTTAATAATACAGCCACTTGTAAAAATTTTTGTGTCGTTTTCCGATCGAATGTTGACCAGCTCAGCAAGCCGATTTACCTAAACAAAAAACAGGGAAGGAGAGAGAAAACTGTCAATCTTATTCGTCTGAGTGGATGGGATAATACTACTTCGTTTCAGAGGGGCTTGGTAAACAATCGGTAGTTTTGAACTGAACAACGTTTCGCTTTTGACACAAAAGTTTGACAAAAGTTTCATCGGGCCAAATGAGCAGGTCACCATGTTGGACAGGTTTAAAGGCAGGCGGAGAACCAATCAGTAAGACCTCTTTGGACAACACTTTGTTTATCGCAGGCTGAAAGTGGAAATGGTCAGTTACATGCGTTGCAGAAAGTCAACGAATTCTTCATGCTACAAGGATCTGGGAACATTATGCCCAAACAACGTCTAGTTTGAAACGACATTTCACGATTGCCACTATCGTCGGAGATAACGCTCGTCAAGCTATCCTCGTAAGAAAAATCAACTTCGTGAAGTGAAGTTGATCGGTTTAGGTGCTTGTTGGCATATTGGCATATGGAATCAAACCGTCATTATCTCATTGAGCCGAACTCGGTTTCGCTTGTGTATGGGTGATCGATCACTTAACCACGCGGAACCGAGACACGTTTGACCTAGGATGGTGGAAAAGACCTTGATTCGCATAAAGAAGCATGAGTCGATCTGTTCCACTCCACCCCACTTCAAATCCAAGGGCGATTGTACGACCTATTCGCATACCATATGTGACCTACCACTCACATGAAACTGTGGGTAATATCGACTCCACAGCTGCTTCAAATCGAGTGTGGAGCAACGAACTTTAAGGCTCTCCAGTTAGCTGAATCAACTACTATCTGGTGATGAAAATAATAGTATGAACGAAGAAACTTGCCATATCATTGGCATAACCTTGATAACCGAAGTGTTCGCAGCATCCAAACGATAAAACTGTTGTCCCGTTCTACTTGTTCTACTTGTTTTATCCAGTAGAGAGAAGAGAGGCAGCGAAATACACTGGGTATCATGCAGCAGTTGACTTCTTTCTTCTAATGTTCAAAAACCGTAGGAATAAGCTTGTCTTCTTTTCAATTTGTGCCAAAGTTCGTTGCTACGTCCTTGCACCTAGAATCTAATGCGTGGCATCATTTTGACACCGCGATGACGGAGATACTAGCAGGTGACCCAATTCTAGGAAAGAATGACCAATAAGCCAGGGTTGAGTTCGAACAAAAAACCCCTCAACCAGTGGCTTCACACTTTAACTACTGAGCTATCTCGAGCTAATGAAAACACAGGTTTCTGACATGTATGGTGCCTGGTGCGAACCCGGTTTCAAAGAAACCATCGGACTGTTCAAGGGCATAATCCGTAGGAAATATGCGTTAAAAAAAAGCGAAAATCAACTCTTCTAAGAGCTTACTGGGGTGCCGGCATAATCTTTCGTCGGATCTAGATATTCAGATACTGCTGTTTTACGTTCTGTATCAAAACTGGACTTTGGGAGTCATGCTTAAATCGCCACAACAAACTCCCATAAACTTTTCACGCCGATATAATGAATTGACCACTTACCTGAGATAAACTGAGGGCTGATATGCTGTATTAATCATGAGCAAAGTGTACACACAGTGAGCCGACAGACGTCCTGAGGTCTGACGGTTTGCATCTAGCTTACCCGTATGCACTGAGAGAGCTGGTGGAGTAGTTCTTAAACGGGTCAGCGTTGGACTTGGGCTGCTAGCGATGTGCAACCAATCAACCGATCAATTGCTCAACCAATCAGTGACGCCTTCAGCTCGGGAAACAGTTACCGTGCAACCTGTTGGGAGCACGGGTCAAAGCATGATCAGGCTGTGAAGTCCTAGAGTGGAGTAACTGTAACGTCACAGGTTAACTGCAGAGGCATGAGAGGTAGTAGCTTAGCAGCTGAACGTGATGAGCGATTTCGAAACCTGCCTGCTGCTCCTTAATTTGGCCAGGGCCTTTTCTGACATCAAACTATTTAGAACAATTCCGCTTAACTGTTCATCGGGGGGGGGGGGGGTGAAAAATGAAGCGCATGCTTCAAAGCTCATCACCAGCTCTGTCTGATTAACAAGGACTTCAAGAATTCATTGATAGAGGACACCGTGAGAGTGTTGAATCATTGGGGGATATTTCTGTGATGGTTGGCCAGAATGCAACTTAAGCAGATAGTAAAAAACGAAACATACATGTTGGATTCACATGTTGCACATAACCAGCCTAATGACATGGCAATAAAGTTTAATCACAACGAACAGGAAGTGATAAGAAATGGTCCCTCGAGAAGCTCTGTGCTACCTAAAAGGTCTACAGCCCACGGGGCAGTTTGAAGGGCTGATACGGAAAAAAAACAGTGAACCGTCTTAAGAGTTTGGAGTCTAGCACTGTGTACCTTACGTTTCGTATGGACTGAAGGCCGTCCCGACTACCAAAGACTGGCAACATCAACAACGAGTGCCCGGCGTGATGTCCTCAACCGACCAGGCGTCAAAGTGAATTCCAGTTGAAGACTTATCAGGTCCCCTTGTCCACTAATATGAAACTATGCTTCCAACACATGATGTGTACCACATTCTTGTGGTGCATTACACTACGTGTTGTTGGTGGCACATGTGTACTTAATACCAGGCACCGGGGCTTCGAAAATACATGACATCGGACAAGATTGAACTGGTCGGAAAAATTCTGAAGCCACATCACAATGTCAAGTTCAAAGGATGCTTGGTCAAATTTGAAAAACCACTGCGTTGTTGAACAACTACGAGTCTGAAAGCTGTGAAGATGAATGAATCCTTGCACAAAATCTGCCTTCTGAAAGATTTGTATTGGCATCCATCACACTCTACTAAAACGATCAAATCGTGCCAGCCCTGGTCACCTTGGGCTTACTTGCTCACGGAACAGGTTGAGATTACTCGCCGGGTTGACATGACCGAAACAAAACACCAACGGATCCTCCTCGAGCCCCCAACCTTCCATGAGATCGTACGGTTTTGAGACGGCCACTGCAGCAATTGTGGTTGGCAGACATACCTGCGGGGATGAGCGAAACAGAACATCAGGACAATATGGGGAATTATCGAGACATCGATTATTACTTGCGCATACTATTGCAGACTGCCACTAGAATGAAGAACACATTATTGAGCGACGGGCGAGTACCGTATGGACAGGCTTTCATTGCGACGAAGAATTTACTGAACCCAGTAAGCTCATTGTAACGGGTTTCCGCTGTAGCCAGACAACCGAGAGCAACCGAAGCCAACCAAACCAATAGGCAAAAATACAAACAGACGGATGTGAAAACGTAGACTAACGTAATACCTATGAAATAGAACAGCTGAACGCTCCTCGTTCAGTACCACATCGCCTTCCGAGTTTGTGCACAAGGTTACGCACTGTAATCGCTGTAGGTGGACTGCTCCTAAGATATTCTAAAGACTGATTCCTCTGAGGAGTCGTTAACACCAACAAAAGGAGTTTGAAACTGGTGCATAACAGGGAAAATCAAGCAACCTGGGAGAAAAACCAAAAAAAGCTGAACATACATTTCGGCGGATTCAAGAAAAATAGTGTCTGAAAACGGACACCCCTCGAATGCGAAGCACACGCGCTTGAAATAGACAGACGTAGGGTGCATACAAAAGGTCAGTGTGGAATACAGTCGTAATTCGTGGACACGAAGATAGTGGGTAAGTGATAAGTGGACGAACCTCAATGAACTGGCTCGGGAGAGTAGAAAGCGGCTGGGTTGTTAGGAGACAACCTAGTATAGAAAGCACTAAGCATTGGATATGATAAGCGGAAAGTGCAAGCCGAAGTGCCGTTATATTCATTGTCAGGGGCAAGTCATGATGAACACGAGTTTGAAATCAACAAGTTTTGGTTTCCGCTAAATGAGGGAGAGGTGTGACTGAGGTGAGGTGACCAGAGCTGTGTCAGTTGTTGCTTCACATTTAGTCGAGGTCATCTGAAAGAGGACGTGATGCGAGAAATGACATGATTCTTGGATTTTACACCAGGTGAAATAACTGATGAGAAGAGCGTTGGTTTGAGAACAGTAGATTCGTGTTGATTTAGGTTTCTGTATGTTTCCTTATGTTGTCGCTTTTGGTTTCAATGTGTTCCAGAAGTACGGATGTTTGACATACGTGTGACCCAATAAAGCCATATCGCATGAGCAATGTTCTAACGTAAAGTCCTCATTCGATACTTCGAAAGCAGAAACGATAAAAACCGAATGTAGGGCAATATTGTGAAAAAAGTATTGTATGGTGCAACCTCCTCATTGACAACTGCGCAGGTGAGATCCGTAGGGCGAAAACTGAATCACAAGTTTCCAGCACAATGTATTGACCCAATCGAAAGGCTGATTGGAATTGTTTGTTCTGCTGTGTCCGAAGTGTGGTGAATACAAGACAACATAATGCAACAGCACAACGAGCTCAAAAATAGTACAATCGGCCGATTTGAAGGGATCGTCGACCTTTACTTCCTCAACTGAATAGCGCCGTGTGGGCTGAGTAATTCGTATATGAGGAAAGATAGCCTGAATAAATACAAATAATCATCATCGATAGCTCACCAACAGTGTTCAACGCTGATACTTTGCTGCCATACAACCACAATTTATTTGAAAGTTTTATTGTGAATGAACAAATAAAAGTGGATGGCAAGGGGACTTAGTGTTAGCCCACCAAAATCATTCCGAGCGCGTACACCTCGAGACCCTCACCCAGACAATCTAGCTAGAAACTGACAAGAATGCCAATGATATCGATTGGAAGCCATACCTTGCAGCGTCTCCAACTATGCACAGGGAGGATCACGCGGACCCCATTCTGGAAGATGAGTCCGCAACCGATATATATATATATATATATATATATATATATATATATATATATATGAATGCCACTTTTACAAGCCCACATATATGTAACAGTGCTTACTTTTCTCTCGTTGAGTAAGTTTTATCTGTTTTCCAGAGTCATCTCAACGAGAAGGTTACTAATTCACTCGACTGTGTTACAGCTGCGGGAATACTACCCCAAGAACTGCATCTGATTCACCGGCCGATACGAAAGTAGGACAAGATACAGTGGACATTCAGCACTAGTTGGAGCAAAGGCAATCACAAAGTGAATGGCAGAATAAGCATTTTTCTCTTCGGAATCCCAGAGGAAAACTCTATCTTGTTGCGTAAGCTTTCGTATTGGTTTAGAAATAGCCTATGGTCTTTTAGGTGAAATAAATAATAGGAAAATAGACCGAGAAAATTTCTGAGTGCGTCAACATTCTCAGGTCGCGGAACCTCAAGAACTAAAATCGTACTTTCCATTCAGTTCCCCAGCTTTTGAAATCGTATGATTACGATAAGCAATTTTATGGACTGCAGTTGGTACGCTGGAGCATTCAACCGTAAATCCACACAGCTAACACACTCAAGTGATGCCTAGAGTTTCTCGACAATCCTCTGGAGAAGAGCCAAGTACCCAAATACAACCCATTTAAACTATGCACTCATTCCAATCTGCAACAGCAAGCGTAATGAACCTTTGCCATACTGGTTTAGCACTGCTACACCCGATAAGGAAAACCCTGCACTGGTGAAGTCCACCTGCATAAGGAAAGCAATCAAATGCTTGGACTTGTCCGTGAAGGGCATGGAGAACTAAGCACTTCGCCCCGGACATTTTCACCAATATCGGAATAAGCGATTTCTTAATAATCATTTGTTCAATGCCCATCAGTTATTGTACATACCATCAGGAACCAGCCGCCAACCTTATTCCAACACATTACCGAGCTTATTCTCCTTGCATGACTAGTCCACACTACTTTTGCCCCCTAGGCTTCTTGGTTTTCTTTTTTTTCAAAGTGTCAATGGCTCGCACTTTACTGGCACGAAACAATTTGGACCATTGTCCAAGCGCACCAGCTTTTACACGTGCGATGAATAGACACATCAGTCGCTGGAAAGGCAGGAACGGTCGCTAATGGGACGCCAAAATAGAAACTCAATGTCTGTTAAAACGGGCGAGTGCCGTAGTTCAGAAGAAATGCATCCACCTAAATATTCTAGACAATTATTTCGTCATAGATATTTGTTGCACCAACTCACACGTGATCTACTTTTTTTAAGTTGGTTGTGGCGTGTTGGACATTCCAACCCCGGTGGCGTTGCTCTAAATTTCCGGCTGAATACACTTGGCCTGAGTACATATTATCTTGACTTGTTGTCTGGTTGCCAGCACCCGCACCCTTGAAAGTGTAGGCACGACTGTAACATTCATTACGCTCACCCTTCGTTGATCGTATAGGTTCTCCACGGTACACCAATATATCCACATTTACAAACAAGCCTACCGTTTTCTGTGATAGGATGACGACTCGGGTGTGCGGACAGCTGGCCTGTTTTACGCACATTTTCAAGGCTTTAGGAACCCACATTTTCACTTTCGGTTTCCCATGTACTAGTCTACTTGATTGCAATGCACGCGACAGCAACAAACAGACTGATAAAAAGATCAGTGTTTGACTGCAGCAAGACTCAGTTCTGGTCATCATGTTGGACGGTTATGCACCGCTATTCCGCGATTTCAATATAACGTCACGTGGTTCGATGGTGTGTAGTCCACAACACACCTAGACCAACGGCACCGCTACGGAAAATCGGAGGCGACGTGAGAAGGCAGTACTATAGGAATATCGGTTGAATAGTGAATTCGGTAGTGAATTTTTTCATCCGAACCAGGCCAGTTGATGATGATGGGGAAATCAGTCAGGTTCTCAAAAAGAAAGGATGCGATTAGTTCTGAAAAAGCAATCCCCCTGTGCGTTTTATCCTGGCTAGGACTCATCAGGTGGGTGTAGCATGACCAATCACGCGTGCTTAGGGTCAATAGCCCGCAAGGCTTGCCGCAGGACCAAATCTCATAGGTTTGGTAATCACCGTCAGTTCTACCAGTAAGCTTCTTTCAGATGTGTCAGGGCCCTGCACCCCAAACATAATACATGATCAGAGGATCAAATTCAGGGAAGAATGATGGATACTATCACGATGCCAAAACCGAACGCATGGAGCAAAATGTATTAAATCGATGGGCATACTGGATATGCCAAAACAATAGGGCTGGTGAACGGTGTGATTAGCCCGATGTGACACACGTGCGAACATACATACGAGTTCTAAGTCCTTTAGTAATGTAAAGGAAAAAAGGAAAAACCCGAAGGTTCGTAGCACGCGGAGAAGGGTAGACCGATTTTTCCCCCCAACTGCCCCTTCAGTATTGTGTGGCTAAGTTCCTGCACTGAAAACGGCCATCCGAAAATTCACCTCACACAGTTCTGATTCCTATTTGAGTAGATGTAGACTGAACTTTGATGATAAGGCTTCATTGTATGGATTACTATTCACCATTAACATAACCGGAGTCTTTACGGTAAGCTCAGTATTCTCGGATATTGCGTAGAGGTGTGGAGTTTTTAGTGGGGAATCAGTGGACTGTAATTCCACATTTTGTGTCTCAACTTTTTTCAACAAGGAAAGGTGAACATCATGCTTTTCCTGTTTGGCATTCAAGTGGGGGCACCTAAGAGACCAGCGCTGCACCGGAACTGTACATGTGTGTAAAGATAGAACATGAATCGAGTACTGTTTATTAAAAATATTCGTATCGGACCACAACGGGGGGAAAACAGCAGGAAAGGTAGCTCCAATCGGCGTCTAAAGACTCCAACTACGAGCACCGGAAAATCAAACACCCTATTCCCATCAAAGTAGTTCTTTTATTGCAACCAGACTGCCCCCTGGAATAATCAAAGATATGATAATGGGGCAAAATGCGTTTGAAGGAACATAATTTTTAATGTGGCAGCTGATAATGACCACTTCACAACTTTATTTGTTTCGAAGGTAACCGGGCCCGAATTAGAGTAGTACTGATAGAATTAGTCTTACCGGTATCGTTCTGACCGTTCACCTACCGGTCTTTAGTTGGACGTGTATTAAACTTATAAGTAGGCTTATTAATAACCATTTCAAAAATAAAGAAAACTGGTAAGAGATTTCTGAAAGTGAGAAAATCACCCTGCATTTAGCTGATCAACTTGATTATAGTTTCGATAGAGCAACGTGTGAACGTGCAGTGAATGTTTACAAAGCAAGCGGACGAGTCAAAACCATCTGAAGCACACACATGACGAAAGGTAGGAAATGCTGGGAAGCAGGCAGCTACGGTGAAAGCAGAGCAGACTAACACACATACCGAGTGTTACTGTAAAAATTTGTCCTAAGAGTCAGCTTCTACATTGATCGAATCTATTTGGAAAAACAGTTATCCGCCTAGGTTATGGTCTAAAGGGCATCAGTTGTTGAATAACTCTCAAAGCATGGCCTCGACATAAGCGGAACAGTTTTTCCGCGTTTAGAACGATTTTCCCTTTGGTTAAATCAATCAGTCTAGCGAATCGCTTTGAGGCCACTGTTTCGCCACACATCCTACGGCAAAATACCCTGCTCCATAAAAGATTCTACAGAAGAATTGTCCGCAAACTGCTCGAGCAAATTACAGGCAGATGATTCATCCAAAAGCACATATATGAGCTCTCAGTGAAACTTGAGTGGCGCAGACTGATTGGTACGATGATCTAATAACTTATGTGTAAAAGGAGTAATCAACACGAAAGTCCCAGAGGTGTGTAAAAATTTACACGAGATCCTCAGTTTTTTGCGTTTTTCTTACACCAGGTACACCCAAGAGATGTAACGTGCCAGCCTTTTCAGTTGGATTCCGTGTGTGGCAATCGACTCTTTCCACGCACACTGCTGGTTGCAATATTCACACAGCGGAAGAGCTCGCCCCCCCCCCTCACAAAGCCTCAATATACCTGCGAACGGACAGGCGCACCTCATGCGTCTGTACTAAGTAGCTGTCAATTCAGCCGTAGTGTGCACGGCAGTTGTCCTCAAGCAGCTGCACTCCACATGTCCTTCTCAGCACACTCCACAGGTCATAATAACACAGGCACGTAGACTCGAGTAATTCACAACCCGATCGACAATCACACAAGTGCATCAGGCAAATAATCTGATGACGGTGTAGTTCACCACATTTTCTAATAACGATTGACCTCATGGAGACTGCCTGGGAAACAGAAAAACCAGCTTAAGGGATCAAAAGCAACAAGACCTCATAGTGAAAATGAAATTCGGCAGACTATGATATCACAACATAAAATAGTGAGGATTCGGTGTCCTCAACGAATCCGCTTATTTTTCCAGCTTGAATCGAGTTTCTGTACGTTCCTACGTCGATGAAGCTGAAAAACTTTTGGGGGGCTAAGATTTTTTTCTCCTATGATTAGTGTGTGCAAATAAAACACTCCTCAAGCCGCCTAGCAGACACAATCATGAAGTCCATACTTGCGTTTTTTGGAATGCATACAGACAACTGTTGAGGTGGAGGAAAGGAAACTAGACTAACTTGCGTGAGATGTCAGGAAAAACTATCGCTTCGATTATGAATCTTCATGCAGCCATATGAGAGCTATCACGTGTACTGTACGTTCCATTTGGTCGAACGAAGAATGACAATCGAATCGATAATTAGGCGGTCCTATTGTCAAAGGTGCTCTACTGTTTCACTGCACGCTATTGCTTACAACAGAGAAATTGCGCAGTGATATAAGTCCAGAAGAACCATCCGAAGATAGCGAGCAGATACTGAAATACGGGGGTTAAGTCATGGAGGTCTGACAACTTAATGCGATTGGCAAATAAATAGCAGATTGAAAGTAATCGATTCTAGGCACTGAACGACGGAGGTATGTGCAGGTATCAAAAGGCTCATGGGTGGCAAGATGTTCAGCCAAAAGGTCGCCTTCAGTTTCAAAGAGAACGGGGGCGGGGCGAGATAGCTCAGTGGTTAGAGCGCGAATTAACTGACCGGAAGGTCCGTGGTTCGAACCCGAACTCTGCCTCTCGACTTCCCCTGTCTAGGTTTGGGCAACCTAGCAGTATCCCAGACCTCGTGCTTCCTTCGGGTGGAATGGCAGCTGGGCAACGGCAGGGTGTTACAGCTGGACGATTTACATTTCATTTCATTTCAAAGAGAACGGATATTCTAATGTATCCATTAGCATGAACACCGCTAAAGGATGCTGGCACTTCCATTCTGCTCAGAAACGGAGCTCCTCCGTGCTGACCGTCAGTCACCAACGGCGATTATAACCTGTCGCCTTGGACTAGCACAGTGCACCCCTCTGAGCAAGTCCACCTAAGCGTGATCATGACTCATGAGGTTTAATCTGTCTGGGCAAATTCCATCGAGACCAAATTATCTGAGGGAGTCGACGAGGCCGTCAACGGCAGGAGTAGCCATTCTATGAACAAAGCAAAATGCCACACGATACAGGTGCCAAGCCTTCGCGTCAATGCTAGAAAATGTGTCGATGGTAAGAAGCGGTAACCTAAACCGAATGCCCCGAATTTACATACATTAAGAGGAGATTCGATAAATTCTGCTAGTGCGAAGTCCAAGTAGTATGAATGAAAAGACACGAGTGTACGTGGAACGACTTAAACCAAACCAAACAACCGAACAGCCATCGGTCATATCAAATTTTGAAGGAGATAGAAAATAAGATGACTAAACCTGGAATATCTCAGGAATGTCATTTAGGATTGACGTGGGTGGTCGATCTCTTTTGTTGTCGAAAAGTGGAGCGGACCGTCAGCGTCGGAAAACAAAACGTTCAGGGGTAAGAGGAAATTTCGTAGTGCAAACATATCAAGTCATGGTAAATGACGCTAGAGTGAGAATCTTATCAAGGCACTAACCTGATTAAGTCCGACATTGACATCCACAAGAATAGGTTTGTGTTTTCGACGTGCAGCATAACTGGCTAGAGTGCGGCACAGCGTGGACTTTCCAACACTTTCATGTCCACACACAAGCACGCGCGGTCCGCGACTTTGTTCTTTGACCGCCTTCTGACGTAAAACCTCTAGACTCGCGTGGATGTTCATGTAGACGTGTGCAATCTCCTGATCTTCAGCTACGTTCATCAGGAACGTAGTTATATCCGGACCGTTAACCACGATCTTACAGCCATGGAATGTTACAACGGTTCCGCGTACTCCGGCATTCAACAGAAGTTCAGAACTGCAAACCAACTCAGTGCCGTAAATTTCTGCCGTCCCAGAAACAAGTACCAGACTCGACGGCGAGGAAACCTCGAACCGAAGCATCTGATATTTCTCCAAAGTGTAAGTCCGAACATTGGGATTGAGTTTATGGGTATCCTTCTCACCATTCATTTGGGAGGCACGTCAAAAGCGTAAAACTGAGTAAAAAATGTATAACACACAGATCAAAGCACGTGGAGAAGTGCTCACAAACGGTAGTTTACCAGGTCCGATAGCTGTAAAAAATTAGGGGAAAGAAATAAGCCAAGTCAGGAACAGGACGAGGGGAGAGTGAGGAAACTAAGTGTGAAATTACCCGTGAAAAATTAGCACCTAAGGTACACGCACTTAAAAGTCAAAAGAACTTAGAACAAAGGCTAGTAAATATCGTAGAAAAATCAAGCTAGGAGAGCTGGGTCATTTAAAAGTTTCGAGCTAGTATATACCACACACCCGACCCAGCGTCTTCTAAGGGACAGGGAATTCCAACCGAGCAGATAAAACTATTGAGAACAGTATAAAGACGTTCAAGTATAAAGACTAGTTCATCATTTGGTTGTCTTTATCCAGGTGCACGTTACTTCGAATAATCATGTTGACCAACTGTGCACTGACCACCAGTCGCACTCAGACTGCGACTGCAAAGAAACAAAGTTTTGCATTCGCTGTAAACCCCAAACCAATTTGCAGGAATTTTTGACAGTCTAAACGAGGTGTCCTCAACAGAAAGGGTAGGGCAATCATCATCACGTAGTCATCACTGTGCTACTAGGGCATTTTCAGTAGCTGGAATCTAATAAAAGCACATCAATATCCGCTTTAGTCCTCATTGTCGTATATGTGGGGATGACACCAGATAGCAGCTCGGAACGGAATTAAAAATGACCACTGAGGGTCACAGGCGTTGCCCAGTCTCGTACACGATAACGCCTCAGTATCCAAACTACTGCTTCCAATTTTACCTTTTCCCGCTTCTACACCATTAAAAACGCGCGTAATCCCAACGCAGTTCTAACGTGCTAACTCCCTCGTCAATGGTAAACACACATGTGGCAGACGGAGCTACTAAGTGACTTGTACATATCTTCATCTGATAGTGATTAGATAAATAGAGCGCTAAGGGGATCTTTTGGGAAAGGTGGCTGGGCTATTGATGTCTCGTCAAATCCAGAATTGGTCTTTGCATCCACAGGGGATAATTCGCAACACACAACATTGAGTATCCGGTTGAGTGGTTCGAGAAAAGGGGACTTCAAGGGTTGTATGTGAAGCAAGGACTAGACCACGTCCTTCTTCAGTTTTGTCTGCTCCATAGGGAGATTTCTACTGGGAGTGTACGACAAGGTAAGATGGCTCAGTGGTTAGAGCGCGAATTTACTGACCGGAAGGTCCGTGGTTCGAATCCGACCTCCGCCTCTAGACTTCCCCTGTCTAGGCTTGGGCGAGCTGGCAGTATCCCAGCCCTCATGCTTCCTTCTGGTGGTATGGCAGTTAGGCACCGAAAGGGTACTACACCTGAACGATTTTTTTGTACAAGATGTTCAACGTCGTTGTTGCCGATGAGGGAGATGGATTGCAATCTAACAAGTACGATGCCGAAATAGTAGTGACTCATTGCAAAAATCAGACGCTGATTTTCGAACGGTTGGTCACGAGCTCTCAAGCTGCAAGCTCTTGTTCGATTCCCGCAGAATATAAGTAGGCTTGCGCATGAATGACCATCAAGGCTTAGTGCCTGCTGTGGTTAGCAGTCACTGTAAGTGGTAAATTTTTATATTTATGATAAGCCTTTTGGCAAGTATGCTAAGTATGAGATATCGTAAAGAACAAATTTGTGATTCGCTGATTGGCTCAACAAAACACCAACCCCAAAGTGTAGAACAAATGGACTGCAGCAAGAATATTGGAGAGGGTACTTGTATATATCACCATACAGTAGTTTGAGGCATCTCCAAACACACCTACCCTCAGGCCGGGCAAGTAAGGTCAGATAATCTTTTCAGAAGCTCTTGGTGGGGTCCCAAAAGCGACATCAAGAAAGAACGTAAGTGATCTTCATTCGGACGACAAAAGTAAGGTTTTCAACGCTTGCCACAGCTTTCTGAAACCAAGTCAACTTATGCACATAACAGTTTTGTACGCGTACAGCCTCTGACCTTTTCCCATCCGACTATCAAGGCCAGCCGGCTTATTTCTGGATCGCTAGCAAACTGACGAGTTTCCACGTCATTTCAGCAGTTTCGAGATGAGATTCAATTACACTTGCACTACCAGAGATGGTTACAACGGGTTCCAATGGTTGAAAAGTAAAATGAAAAATCAGTGTTCAGACGGAGATATAGAAGGCTACTGAAGTCCACATACAAGACCTGGAAAATTGGGAGATGCCGTGAGACTGAACGCTAATCAATAGCTTTCGCTCTCGAATGGGAACGTTAGTTGACACGTCCTTGATCTTAAATACACCTTGCTACACTTGGAGTCGCCACTTCTCTCCCGGTGACATGGCAACGGGGCGAGAACTATCGCCTCTCTGGATGGGGACCGCGAAACTCAACCCACCAATGGTTAGTGATGCTGACAGACAGGGCTCAACCACGAGGCCAGTGGCCCCCCTGCATCAAATCCAACGCCTACAAGACGTAGCTATCTAGTTCCTCGAACTAAGTGATCATGCCATCACCTCCAATGGTTGGCTAAACCTCTCACACTCTCCCATTTGCCGGTGACCGAAACTGGAGCAGACGGCAGCTGTGTACCCTTGGTACATTGTTTACAGCTGACACACGGAACTGAACCGAACCGAGTGAATCTAGATCCTTGACAACTTTTATCCATAGCCCACCTTAACGTATACGGTTCCATAGTAGTTGTGAATGTTTGAATCATGGACATACGAATACCAAAACCGCAGTAGTTAGTTACATAGGAATTTATCCCAGTTAGTGTCGAATAAGGTCACAAGATAATCGGACGAATTAGTGCACAGGAAGGAACATCTCGAGGGAAACAGAAATTCTTTACAACGGTGGTCAAAAATATACGCGGCCGAAAAGGATATTGTAAAGGCAAGAGTGGCAGAAGGATCGTGGAGTCGTCATGTCAAAGAAATAAAGGATTTAAAAACCACCCTCGTGCAGAGAAAAACAAAAGAAATGTCATGGGAGATTTGGATAGCAAGATCAGAATGTGTACTTTAGGGAGCAGGAACCGACGGGACATGCACTTTACATAATTGACTGAGTGAGACTAGTTCCGTTTGTCGCCGCTGATGGATTAGCCTTCGGCAATTGTAAGAATTTTATTGAATGACCATTTTTCATGCCTGGAAATCGCTCCGGAAGAGCCTGTGGCTCACGAGAATCTGCTCATTTGACTCGACCGTCGACCGGGTAGGAGCACACTACTTCAGAGAAGCATTTTTCACTTGGAACCACATAAAGACGAAAAGGATTCTTCGAAAATGACTGTACAAGTTCGCTGACCCCATTCAACCCTTGTTACTCTATCATCGACATACTTGATAGCACCGGGTATTCGCCTCCAACAGGTTAGCATCTGAACAGTGGGCGAAGAACTGAAACAAAGAGGATAAAGTATCACTCACGAGCCTTGAATATACCAACTTTACTTCAAAAGCTTCAGGGCCATCACATCCAAGGGGTATGAAAAATAATCTACAGATGGGAAGCTAAGCGAGCGAAAACGAATGACTCAGGTTCTTGATGTAAACCGGCAGAAGTATCAGTAAAGAATTCCTAGCGAGAAAAAATCACCTAAGTACATAGGTGCATCACCCAAGCTGGGATCCATCAGCCCTGTGTGCGTCGAGGTGAGGACGACGATGTAAACCTTATGATTAATACCCCTTGCACTCAATCTTCCGTGTCACTGAATGAGTCGTTTCTCAGTTGACTACTTGTGGGCAGTTCCAACAATCATGTAAGTTGTATTTTGAACAGTATTCAGTCCTGTCGTAATCATTTACATTATTCCATACCAAAGATGGGTTCCTAAGCACGAAAGTGTCATACACAAAAGTGGATGCCATATCCAGATTAGAAAACCACACGATAATATCGATTTGACAGACCCCCGACCTAAAGCGGCCACCTTGACGTGGTGGTCGGGCTTGAGTGCTGCAATGATCCCGCGGGCTACACTGGCTAGAACTTCGTTCCACAAGGTGCAACCATGCCAGGAAGGCCAAAGGGGAGCGAGCAGCGAGATCCCGTACTACGAGTAATCGTGCTACGAGGCGGTCTGGGGGTAAAGTCGTACTGTCTTCTGCGACAGGAGTGTGAAGGCAGTAAGGTGTTT
>SJOL01000255.1:0-23752 GCA_004794785.1 Opisthorchis felineus
TTGCACGCCGAGTACGTCAAAAGACTTTCAGTGTTTGACCATCGATGTCTTCGGAGCATTGCCCGAGTCTGGTGGGAACACCGAATACACAATGCTGAAGTATGTCGAATGGTATTTGGAAGAAATAACTCACCCTCGGTAGATGAACTGATCACACTGCATAGGTTGCGCTGGCTTGGCCACGTGCTGCGTATGCCAGTCGACCGACTTCCTCGAAGGGTTCTTTTTGCACAACCACGTGAAGGGTAGAAACGAGCGAGAGGAGATCAAACAATGACTTGGCAGCGAAGTACGAAAGCCATTACCAGCAAACTCAGCTGCGCTGGTCATTGCCGTCTTCCTGGATGGGGGCCCCGAGACAGGCCACATCAATGGTTAGAGACATTGTCAGACATGGTCCAGTCGCGCCCTCAATGGCGCTCGTGCATCCAAGCTATTGCCTTCAATGCATAACTCCCTTCCCAATCCCCCAACTTGACAGTCCACTGACAGTGCTGTATTTACGCACCAATTTATCAGCTCCCGCCTCCAATGCGCAGCTGCCTACCCCGCTTCCCCAAATAATCGGTGGACGAAACTGTGGCAGCTATAACCACTGTACGACAAGTGCGCGATTCTTACAGCTGACAATGACGATGATGATGATGTCCGAGACGGTCTCCTTTTCCCAGATGGTGGCAAATAGATCAGACAGCAGGTTTGAATGACCGTTGACGTTTGACCGTTTGTCAACTTCTATGTGAGTACCCCGTAAATGTGTCGATAATCATGGTTGTATCTGCTTGTAACCTGACGGACTGCAGCTCTGATACTCCAAGAGGGTGTTTTTACGACTTCGAACGCTTTGTTGTGGAGAGCCCTGAGCTCAGCTATCATTTTGGTTGTCGTGGATGTGAGTGCGCTAGTAGATATATTTAGCACTGCTGAGGCTCAATTAGGTGGTCGACTAGGACTGGGATCGATTCGCACAGACAACGGTGGACTACTGCTGCAGTTATGTTCTGACCACAAACTATTTTTGTGCAGTACTATCTTCTGAAACAACTGAAGCATTTGGCTACATGGTGCCCCCTCCCCCGCATGTTAGCCTACATCTAACACAAATAGACCTTATCGCCATTAGCTGTAGGTGACGTGAGTCAATCACAAATTGTCGCTCATTCTGGATTCCCTGTGTGGGTTCTCATCATTCGCTTGTCCGCCGCTGCTTCTCATTGAGCTTTCCGCGGGACGGTTAGATGCGCCCACCTTGCATGGCCATTGAGAAGCTCTTGGATTCTGATATGAAGCAAGCCTATCAGAACCATCTACTGAAATCCCTTTCGGACAGCACTCAACGAGCGCGCAACCAACTAGGTCTAAGCACAAGACCTCCAGCAACACTGAAACTGCTCGGAGCCAGAACACGTATTCCTCCAGGCCGCGTGTACAGTAAAACTCGATGAGTTGTCAGACGTCGGGCTAAAAAGGGGCATCTGGGTGGATCGAGGAGTTTGGTGGGTTCAGAAAGCTGAGGAGATGAAGGGGTTGAGAAATTTTAGGGACGTATCGCTCCATTTGGTACGCGATACAGCCCTCAAAAGGGCCTCTGGCTAGCGAAACAATCATGGATAACAATGACACGCCTAGCCCTAAAAAAAGAAAAGCGCCTGCTTCATTGGGTTGAGCACTTTCAACAACGATTCAGCTGGCCATCCGGCTCATCCGGCTTCGAGCCCTCAGCGCAGCCCTGGACAGTTGCCTTGGAACCCTCGACGGATTCGGAAGTAAGCGAGTACCTTTTGTCCTTCAAGTGTTACCGAGTTGCCGGTTCCGACGAATTCCAACTCGCGCTGTTCAAAGATGGACGTGAAATCCTCAGTGGGGACTTGTCTAACTTATCTGTCTATCTTGGAGAAAGAGACCGTCCACACTAACTGAGGTGAGTCGATAGTGGTGCCCGTTTTCAAAATGGGCACTTTCAGTGAGGAGGAATTAGCTTGATCCCCGTTGTAACTAGACTCTGCGTCGCTTATTTTACGTCGTCCTACTAAGGTGTGTGATGGTGGAACCCTAGAATAGCAAGCAGGACTCCTGCCGGGAAGCGGCTGTGTGAGCAATTCTTCATACTGTCAAGTGTTAGAGAAATGACACGTACATAGGTACCTTTCAACCTTGGTATTCCTTGAATTCAATAGTGCGTCCAATTTTGTAGACCGGCTTATTCTTTTCAACTCGCATGCACATCAGGATATACCACAGGAGTTCTTAAATACCACGCGACTACTCCTGTCTAGGCTTGGGCAACCTGGCATTCCTCGTGCCTTTTTCTGTCGGCATGGCAGCTAGGCACCGAAGGGGTGCTACAGCTGAACAGTTGTAGATCATTATTGTATTAGCAGAACTCCCTTCGGAGTACTCCAAGACTCAGCACTAGGCCATCTTCTTTTCCTGTTATTCATCAGCAACTTCCTCGCATGCGCTGGCTCCCCATACAGAGTGCTGGTCGATGACATCAAGTTCTGGAGAACTTTCCGCTCCCTAAAGACCAAAAACCCTTCAGGCCGATCTGACGGCCTGCAGGTGGTTGCAACTCATCCACATCTCATTCAGCGAGGAAGTGTCACGTGCTATTCCTACGCCACTCTAGCCTTCGCTCATCTATCTTAGGCCTACGCGACTGGCTAACCATCACTGAGGAAAGCGATGTAGGAATTATCATCCAATATGACAGGGGAACAGCTCAGTGCTACAAAAACTGCAGAAATATCAACGAACATCTCGGACACTTATGTCGGGCACTCGTGCCATTTGGAAGAACCTCACTCAGGACCATTATTACAACGTACATCAAACCACAAACGGAGTATGCCACTCAAGCCTGGAGCCCTCAGTTAAGACGTGACCACAAGCTATTAGAACAGACTCAAAGACACGCGGTCCTCTTGACCTGCTCACTAAAAGCTCTTAGCCATCCTCACCCCACACTGGGGTGCTTGCAGGAGGTTACCTATTGACCTTATCCTCACGTTCCAAATCTTGCAAAATCCTATCAGCTTGTGCCACCAACTGCTAACACTTGTCAGTGCGACCATTCCCCGCGGACACGAAAGAACACTCACTCACCAACGCTACCGTCGCAACCCCTACTTCCTCTGTTTAAACTGTTTCCTCCCGGATATTGCGTCTACCTCCCACCTGACAGCCTTCAAAAGGTGGTTCGGTCAGCACCTTCGGTCGATGCAGCTCTCAGTCAACCCAACCGCCCTGTAGGACAAGAGAAGCTCAAGCTTAAGCCTAAGGAAGCTCAGATGAAACTCAATGAATTCGCATGCTGGTCACACTCTCCACATGAGTGGTGGAAGACTGGCAGCCTTCCTGCCGAGGTCGATAATACGCAAATAAGAGGGAGCTTCAAGAAGCTGCTTGCCACGAAAAGTTAACCGCAGAGGTGAAAACCAGTCCAAAGTTGCAAAGAAGTTCATGATGACATTCAATCCCATTGCTTTCTACAGATTCACTCCAGTTCAGATTTTTAGCTAACATCCCTGTACCAAGGATACGTTTGTTCTAACTACTACAGTTTCGGTATTCGAAGAAGGCGAGAGCAGAGGACATATAGCAAGTCATTGGGACGATGACATAGTCGGTTACTCGATGACTCCCCACAGTTGTCTGATGAAGTGCGAAAGTGGACAACTACCCACTAAAGGCGACAGGTTCGACTTGTTGGTCTGCAAGCAGGGTTCAATCCCACTGAGTCTTGTGGCAGTGCCCAGCAATTTGCGCGTTTGAATGGCATGCCAAACTGTGCGTTAGAATTATTTATGCTGTTTAAAATGGCTTGCGCCTCTGAAAAATCTGAACCAAGGAGAGCAATATTGTCTGCTTGCCCAGAACCTGTCGGTGACCACTCCGAGATATTTTGAACCCCGAAGTTTCAGGGGCGGGCACGGAAGCTTCAAGCGGCATAAAAACCAACTTGAAGAGCGATGGTGAGAGAGGCCAGCATTATCCTACACCGTTGATCATGGTGAACGTGGGTGTAAGCCTGCTGTGTGCCTGTACACACCTATAGGAATTAGTATACGGTGCCTTTGTTACGGGTTAGGGTTGAAGGTAGCTCTAGGTTTCACGAGTGACAGTGGCGAGATTGAACACCCGAATATGCAGACTTATCGTTTTGAAAATCGAGTATGTATGTTGAAGTAATGATGATATAATAATCGCTTGGCTGTAGCGCCCTTTCGGTACCTAGTTGCCGTGCCAGCAGGAGGCATAGGGGCTGTGATATTGCTAGGTTGACCGCACCTTGGCTGGAGCTTTCGAGATGCTGGGGTTAGGTTCGAAACACTGGCCTTCCGATCTGTATGTCCGCAGGGCCATCTCGAGCTCCAAGTAGGAAAACAGGGAAGTAGTGACAAAATGAGTAGGGCAATTACATAACCTTCGTCCCGAATTGGAAACCTTTCGGGAGTGTCAAGAGACAAGTGTCAATAGTAAGGAACAAGTGGAATGCCGTGCACCTTTCGAGACTGCTCTCCAGTATTCGATCGGTGGATTGCGTGACTTCGCATCCAGCACTACGGCCCTCCACAATATTCCATTGAGCATTTCAACCTAACCATTGCCCTGGGGATGGTAGGCCGCAGTTCGACCAGTGGCTAATCCTTGATGCAAAAGTGGGCTGACTCGGATTATAGGAAAGATGGACCTCTGCCAGAAATAATATATGAAGGCATGATAAATGCGGAGAAGAGTTGACAAAGACAATACCCACCTGAGAAGGCATATCTCGGAGTGAGAAAGCAAACGGAAAATGGGAATACTCGCCAATGACCATAAGTGTAGCTAGTTACTGACGAGAGCGGTCCTGCAAAATCCACACTGAGCCGTTTGAATGGTTGAGTAACTTTGTTAAGATTACAGTTGGTTGGGAAAAAAATCTCGGTTTCAATTCTGCACTTGTCGAACAATCAACAATTTTAAATTTAACATTATTAAGTGAATAAGTTAGGATGAGCAGTTCGAGCAACACGAGGGTGATAGTGAACCATGCAGTTCTCGGGGTACGATGAGTTCGTGGAATAACAGACTACACGCCAAATTGTCTCCCATAAACGGCATCGAAATTGTACGTCGATAAGCTGATTCTCCATCGTTCGTCTTTCTCGTTCTTGATTCTCCCATTATGTCCCAAACCGTACAAAAGAGCATCGCATCTTTGGTTCGGAAAGGTATGCCCACAAGATAATAGTGTCGTCTCCGCACAGTTTCGATGACCATATGAGCTTCTGTCTCAAGAGAATCCTGAAAAAATAATGCAATAGTTCGATCATTCTGACTTAAAGTTGCTGCGAAGGCAACATCACAGGTATCTGTTTCTACTGATAGTGTAACACAGGAGTCAACGACGGTGGGAGATGCGATGTTTAACCATTGTTTTAGGTGGTTAAACGGCCTTTGAACCAAAGGACGTATTTTATCTGAGAACAAAGGGATCCATTGATGATGATGATCGCTCAGCTGTGCCTAGCTACCATGCCTCTCGGAGGAAGCACGAGGGCTGTGATACTGCCAGTTTGGCCAAACCTTCGGGTGGCCTGGCACCTAGACATCAAAAGGCTGTTACAGGTTAAAGAATCGTCTTGCTGGCTACAGTGGCTGAAACTCATTGCCTTAAGGTCCAGTCAAACCAGGTAGGTCAACAGGGGGCAATCGAACTAAGAACAGTGAGTTCCCGCACTGCAAGAAATCGTATTACGAGGCGGCCTGGGGATAATTTCGTACTGTCTTCTGCGATAGGAGCGCGAAAGCAGTAAGATGTTTCCCTCAGACGCCCAGCATGTTCATATTTATGGAACCAACGATGCTGCCTCCCCCAGAGGAAGGGCGGGTTGGAAAAGGTCAGCCCCAAGAACCGCACGCTCCGATCGCGTAACAGTTGACTGCGACCACCAGCGCATTACTCAGTACGGTCGAAGTACTTTTGAAACAGAACAGCCTGATACTGCTTAGAAGGTACCTGCCGCCGCATTACGAAACAGATAGTAATGTCTTACTCCCGGCGTCCTCAAGTTATTCAAGCGCCTTGTAGTCAAGTGGGTCAGACTGTCGAGTCAATGGTTCCTTGAAGGGTCCCTCAAGCAGGCCCTAATAACCACTTCTTTCGGGTGCAGACTTTTGTGTCAAAGTCGAGTGGAAGGGTCCCTGAACAAAACCCTACATTCTCCCACTGCCTTGTGGGTCAAAGTTTTGAGTCAAAAGCTCAACCTGGAGTGCTTCACCCAAACTTTGTTCGGCCTGGGCACCCGAAAGTGTCCGTCGTCTTTGTAGCTCTTCATTTACTGACTCCTTCCCACACATCCCTCATCCAGGTTTTCCTGATTCATTTAGCTGGCAAGCTTGCTTGAAGTCTTGAGCATTAAAGGGTCCAATGAAAATAAGGAACGGCGTCCGATTATTGGAAGCGAAGGGGCAGATGTGAACAGTGGTGTGCGGTTGGTCACTTCCCTGGGTGCCTGCCCGACATGCCAGCAAGTGGGGTCTGCAGAAGAGTGTTCGTTTAGTGGAGGTGGACGGGGTTAAAGACATGGGAGGCATCAGAGGTAGCATGTTTTCCCTTATCCGACCTGCTGTATGTGGTGAATAAGGCAACCCGGACGGTCGGTCTGTATTTCGTGGTTGTATGTGCGCTGAGACACCGTCAGGGAACTGAAGCTGTGGTATACGGGTCTGCACATGGTTCACCTGTAATATGGCTTCCCAGTTCGACTTGAAATGTATCGCGCATTAGTGTGTTATTTGTCAGTTTCACGATTGTCTCTGAAGGAGCACTGCTGTAATCCCACGGTTATTGACCTCACCAACCTTTTCGTTAATGTGATAAATGTTTAATCAGCGTCACGAGCTCCGACTGTTGTGCACCGGTTAATATCCAGTATTCCGATTTAGTCTGTCCCAATTAGTAGTTTATTTCTGTACATACTGTCATATTCACTCATGGCTTTGTTTCTTCCGATAGTTCATTTTCCTTCACGGCCTTGGCGATGACGGGTATGTTGCTTTTGATTTCTCTACCACGGTGATCTAGTCGTGGTTGGTCGTCTGTTTTGAGGGAGATTGTCCCAGACTACTGCAAACTCATTTGCCCAAATGCGTAAGTTTAAAAAATTCACTTGTTGACGGAATTTATGTGTTTGTAGGCCTGCCATCTCTGTCACACTGAATGGTGGAATGAGAATGCCAGCTTGGTACGACATCCATGGGCTCGCCCCAGATTCTAGACAGGATGAAGCCGGTATTTTGGAGGCAACCGATGAGCGTACGTTTTCGTGGTTTTGTAAACCAACCATATTCATGCTTGCTTTTTGAACATCATAGTAGAAAAATTCGTTCAGGCGGAAATAAAGGCAGGGATACCAGTTAACCGAATTGTCATTGGTGGCTTCTCCCAAGGTGGTTCGGTCGCACTGTACAACGCCGTGACGAAGGGTCACCCTTATGCCGGTGTGGTAGCCCTGAGTTGCTGGCTGCCTCTCCATTCGAAATTAGTCAGTGATCAGTCGGTACGGTTTCGCACCTCTTGAACTAACTTTTTGTGATGCTAGCTAATCAATGCACACAGGGAAACGCCTATTTTCCAATGTCATGGTCGAGAAGACTGTCTTGTCTCTCACCAGATGGGAAGTGCTACTCATGATCTGTTGAAAATGTTTCGAATGACCAAATGTGAATTCAGTTCTTATGCCAATCTTGGACATTCATCCAGTGACGAGGTAAGCATACACCACTTTTGTTTCACTGGTGCTCCCACTTCTAGGAGCTGAATGATGTGCAATGTTTCCTGAAGAAGGCGTTACCTGCTCTATGATCCGATATTTCTACGTGGAACACAGTCAGCCCCATGGTTCCTTTTGTCACTCAACCCTCAAAGACTGGTGGAATTTTGCGGGACCTTTTCCCCCGATTCAAATTCTTTTTACAAAGTTTGTTCCTGGTCCCCAGTTCCTTTCCAAACAGTCTAATATTGAGGGATCTCACGCTTCTGTTTCCTAGAGACTCTCACCATTGACGTGTGACTAAATCACCGTGAATGGACGGATCATTCCTTTACCACTGAACTTGGGCTGTTTCTCACTGGAAACGCTTGTACCAAGTGATTGGTTCGCCCCATAAACAGGTCCTATCTGATTTGGCATAGCTGTAATGTTTTCCTTCCCCAGTTTTCCAAAGGCACTTATGGTTAGCCCCTTCCACCTGCACCACCATACCTCCGTTTCCTATTTTAGCTAATTCTACGCTTTGTGTTGACTCTTTTGAATTCCGCTTGTCTCTACGCATCCCGAGATGCTGTATCTTCTGGTCCGAGAGATAGATTACAAGTTCGTCAAAGATGTTGTTGTGGCGCTCGGTGAAGCAGTGCTGCAGGCTACGTACCAGAGTAAAATATGATTAGATTTCGTGGTCATTGACGAATTAGCTTCCTTCACTTGTGCTTGTTGACTACCTGTCAACCGGGCCAGTCAATGATCAAACATTACTGCGTTGCTAATCGCGGCCCTCCACAATGGAGGCTACCGAGGCGGTACGTATCAATGGACACTAGCGGCCATATTTAAGCCGTGCACTCAGTGAAGTACATGCATCCAGGCCATTGCCTTAAAAGCTTATCTACTCCTCTTGGTTTTTTCCACCACCGGGAAAACGCCGAATTCATCCTTCAAAAGTATGCGCCATTTTCCTTGATGCATAGCCATTCTCACATCGGTGGTGAGCGGAACGGTTGTAGCCAAAACCGTTTTGCAGGTGCACACTTTTGTGGTTATGGGGATAGTGACGAAGAGCCAGTAGTGATTTGTTATTAGGTACAGGTCGAAACAGCTATTGTACAAACTCTTTCGGGGGAGTTTGAATACTGTTCGTTGTATCTTCGGTTGCTAGAGATAAACCGATCCCACGAATATCGCATTATGAGACTTTGTGGACCTCCACAGGGATGTGACGCACGTAATATATATATATATATATATATATATATATATTCACATGTGTATCTTTTACGGTAGTACTCGCAAGAGCTCATCTGTCTTGGAGCGAGCGACCTTTATGATTACATGAGGACTTCATAACTGACAGATCAACTTGGAGGTAAGTTCTCGGTGCCTGCAGGTTATCGCCTCTATGGTCAGGTTTCCAGAAGGCCTGTTACCGTGTGGACAAATAATTGGCGTAGCAGTCTCAAACATGTGTTTTCGAGGCGTTACAAACAAGTACTCAAAGTGCAACGACTTTCAGTGGAATTTCTTAGACTATCGGCTGTTAAAGCAGCAACAACCTGAGAGCAACTGACTTCATTGAACCTTAGGGTTTCCATCCTACCTTACCTCTCGATGGACAGAAGCGTCCCTGAACGCAACAGTAATTCCACTTGGTCCCTGTGCAGCGTGTCGGTTGATTATCTTCCAAGACGGTCCTTGCGTTTAATGAACTAAGCGAATGTTACCACTTCTACACCCGTTGCAGCAAGACCGTAGGAAACCAGCAGTGTGAAATGGGAAATAGCTAAGTGGTAGGATATAAGTAATTGATATGCACGTATGGGTTTGAGAGGCAGAAAGGGTGGTCGTGCCTTCCACTGTATTTTTTTTACTGATTATGGATTCGGTCACCGTCGCGTTGGCAGCAAACGCCCGCTTGACTTGACTGATAAAAATTTCAGGGTCTTGTTTCCTGGGGGCGTGTTCAGTCTCAGGCACCAGTGGGCTAGATACGTGAGTTGATTGTGGTCTTATCCCTTTGATTTAGTGACTGGAGTATGTCTCAACCATCCCCTCAGTGCGTTTTTGCAGAAGCATGCTACCGGAAATCTGGAAAGTGTAGTCACAACACCATGGTCTAAGGGCATTTGGGTGTTGCAGAGAGTGTGGAGCGTTGCATTAGGCTGTAGTTTCCACGATAGTTCAGACCGAAACCGCGGGCTCTCAATGGACTTTCTCACAGACTATGTATAGTCTATTCTTACGTGATGTCCAATTCACTCAACAGAATACCTTATGCAACTTCGTCGTCCGGGAGTCCAAGTGTTTGAATCTTATACTTCATTTACTTGGGGTAAAGTACTGTGAAGAGGTACGTTGTCAGGATAATCTTAGTTGTATGTCCATCAGGTTCATTTAGTTGTAATCCATCGGTATTATGCTGGCGTTCTCTAATTTATTAGGTTGTTTGGTGTAGTGTAACGGATACGGTCGCATTCCTGTACCAGGTGCCCCAGATAAGATGTGGATCTACTTCTCGACCTGAGAGCAGATGCATTCAGTATTAGTGCTACTTCATTCCGGTAACCTTATCGCAGATGTTTTCTTTTATAATTTTTCACCCACTTTCGCGTTGTTCATTTTTTGGGAGGGTTACAACGCGCATTCACGTAACTGGGATCAGTGTTTCTGAAGGCTGCGGTCAATCGTCCTAAATGCTGAACCTGGGGAGCAAATCGTTTGGGACTATATATTCAACCCTGCAGCAGGACTCTGTGGTATACTGTGGTGTAATTAGGTGTACCAGTCCTCCACAGAGGCACAAAAATCTGGAAAAACCATCGAGTTGTTGGGTTGTGTGCCCTAGCTCTCGTTGTTCTGTCTCTGCTCTACATGCGTTTCTTGAACACCGAGGTGAGGGCGTATTCGTGAGGAATAAGCAGGGTTCCCTCTCAGAGTGTGAGCATACATCGATATTAAAAGGGTGAAACACCACCACGAGTTTAACGTCCAACACCGACTCGACGGACTCTGGATCTACTCTGGCCTTACTGAAATTGTTGCGTACTAGCTCTTGTGGGAAATGAAGGCTCTCGCCTACGAAATATTACTAAATCCGGAGTCTCATTGCTGCTATCAAAACGTTAATGCATTACTCGAATTAAAATGTCTCAAAGCACTTAAGTCCATTCAGGGTGGTACAACGGCCATATAGGTTATTTCCATCCAATCTCAAACTGCTAGTTTGCGCCTTACAGTAAGTCCGAAATTTCATGTAGCGCTGCTTACTACTACAACAGTTAATTCGATCGAATGCAGATGCGACTGACAGCTTCATACCCGCTGATGTGGTCAAAACCATACGAAACAGGTTACTGTAGCAACCCCGACGGGACAAAAGCAACTTCGGACTGATCACAAAAAAATTTATTACATTTATGTACTGCGCTCATTCGCACACTAATTCGGTTTTAACGGGAAACCGAACTGAATTCCAGCTGAATCCCGCGTTTATTATATTGCTCAACTGATTATGCTGCACAAAGCCCGCGAATTGTGTCCGATTTGGGTCAAAGTTGACCGAAACTCGGGGACCGTGCCTACCTAATGAGCTCCAAGAAGGGCGAAACCGGTTCTCATGGTTGATTATCGAACGTAACGGCATTGTGATGTGTTATTCTTACAGAGATCCTTAGTATCATTGTACTTGAGAGGGCATTCCAATTCACAATGTTTTATTCACACGGTTCCCACAAATTCCTCACTACTGATATTTACTAGGCCAGAACCCGTTTATGACAAATGGCCCTCTACAGCGACCATTCCTCCCCAGTGGTTGCCTTGGTTGTTTCGTTAGGTTCCAGTTATCACGGGTGTGAAACGGACTTCGGACCTTGTATTAACTTCTGTGGGTTGAAACCACACTTCAGCTCTCCTGAACTGCGTAAATAAATGCTGTAAGGGAGCAAATGTACGACCTAATGCTGATCTAGGACCATCGACCGAATCTACTACTCTGGGACGAAGGTTTCTCATCGGACCTGTCAGTGGTCACTTTAGAGGGGTTTCAATTCGTCGGAAAAGAACTGCATTGCTTGGGAGAATTTGCATCCACAAACTAGCGTACACAGTTGGCGCCAAAACGGTACTCGTTCTCAGTGTGGTACAACGAATCCAAACTGCCGGATATCATGTCAGCTGCCCCGTTTGAATGCCACGAGTCTCCAGGTTGCTACCAGGAGTTAGCTTTTATATGTATTTTGGTATTAACCCCAACTTTGCAACTGATTGAGAGGGACGCCGAATGAGTTAGTGAAATGCACGAATCCAGTAAGTGCCAGCCTGCGGAGGAAGTATTGCGAAACGATCCTGTCCACTTTGTTGGTGTTGGAATCACACTAGGAATTCCACTTCGAAGATATGATTGACTAAACCCTAGAAGAACAGCATCTTCGTTTTGTTATAGCCAAAACGTTTTTGTTAACACCCTGTTGGGCTCCAAGTTTTCATGCAACAACCCGAAACCCAAGTCTCACTAAGGGAAGTTATGTGGCGTACTTTTGCTTGCGCGGATTGTTCGATGGTGAGCCGAAAAGTGATCGGGTAAAAGTTGGTTTAACGCAGATCTATAGTCGTCAGACAGTATGGGAAAGATGATTTGAAGGTAAAGTTCCGGCGAGCGGGAAAGGGTTCATTGAATGATTCGATAAAAAAAACTAAACTTGTCTTACAAAACTGAAAACTACCTTGGCACTGGCCGTCTGCTTGTGGCGGTTATTGACAAGATCAACGAGCGAACCCCAAGTCTGACCGGGTTTCGCACAAAGAGGTTAGGTTAATGTTTCATGTCGTGCGTGTGGCAATCAAAAATTAGAACACCGTAAACCTGAACGAATGAGGTAGCTGAATTTAAAATTTTGCAAAAAAAAAACAGTTCGAGCCACGTAATGAATTCACCATTGAAGTAAGCTGCCGCTGTTGTCTTACGCGACTAGGAGAGTGAAAAACCGGCGGGGCGGGGGTTTAATCACGGCTTCGAACAAGCGGCAAAGATCAGTCAGTTTACGGATAGCGATGAACAATTGGACGAATTAACTTTCAATTTTCCTTCGCGGTTGGAGTCAACTTAGTTCTCCCATGACTTCTTTGGGATATCTGGGGAAAGCGGATACTACAAAGGGTTAATACGAAGGGACTGACCATTGAAACGGGAGTGACTTTCGTTTAGGCCAATGAGGCGAATTTTTCAGCGGACTCTGTTGTTTGGAAACCGTGAACTGAGTGCTTCGACTTTCCACGGTCGTTTTGGAGTATCTGACAACAACTAACTCAGTGAGACTCGAATCTAAAGGTATTAATTATGGGACGGTTGGTTCTGAAAAGCAGTGCACGGCTTGTGTCGTCTTGTCCGGGTCCCAGCCAGAACTATCACTTCTCTTATTTGTTACTTGCCACTGTAACTACTGAGTTAGTAGTTGTTTTTGGTTAGGGCGTGGAATCCTAGAAATAGGAGGCAGTGTTTTCTTTCCCACCGGGTTCATTGATATGCATACCAGTCTTTCAGTCAAATATGAAGTTGCTGCAACCCTGACTAGACTTAAACTAATCCAAGTTCTTCAGGGGGCCGGAACATCCCAACAGATAATTTTCTTTACCGGACCGGACTGCAGTGCCCCCAAAGCCATTTACTGTGTTATGGTTTAGAACTTTCTCGGTGGGCTGAAACTATTAGAGCGAAATGATTGAATATCTCCGCAATGGCCCTCTGACCGATTACACTCTCCGCCCTATTCTGAATGCTGTCCGGTTTGACGTGCCTCATATTCTAAGCTCCCCTTGTGGACAGGAAAGACGGATTTGACTAACCGTCCAGTTTTATATCAGAAAAAATTAACGTAGTAAAGTAAGTTGTCAGCTGTGACACCCTTTTAGTGCATAGCTACCATGCAACTCGAGGTCTGAGATATTGCTGAAATTGCGCACACCGAGGCGGGCACAATCGAGAAGCCAGTTTGCGGTTCAAAAAAACGGACCTTTTGGCCACCACTTCCCCCAAAGACTGATGTATGCATTCAAAAAGAGTCTGAGGGAGATCGTATACAACTTATTGTCCGACAGCATCTGTATTAGGTATTTTGAGTATCCAATGATCCGCAAGTCTCCTAGGTATGAGCCAGACGAACTGGGGAATAAGTGGCTGATTCCTGCTTTGCAGATTTCAGCTTATGGTGGCGGATACCTTGTAAGTATTCAATCAGGGTTTTATCATGCAAACTTAAGTAAATCCATGACAAAAAGGAGAAACATTGTTAGAATGAAATGACGATTCATCAATGGCGAGTATCTTATAGTGCTTCAGAAACAAATTGACAGCAAACTGTTTACTCAGAAGGTCTTTATTTATTTGATCATTGAGAAAAGTAAACGCTTTCGTATCACTTTTCAGAGGTGAGGTCTTTGTTTTTTATCGAAATATACCAGAGTTCTCTATGCTGTCTTTGAGCGTCGTAGCATCTATTTTAAGTCAAATGGATTGGTTAGGCTGAAGCGTATACCTCTAGCAGCTGGTTTGATCGTTTGCCAACCCGGAGTTTTGATCCATTCGTGAACCGTATCCTGAAAACTTTGGAGCTCTAGAAATTGTTGGATTCTGGGAGTGAGCTTGGGCGTTCGTTTGTGTTCCAGTTGGAACTGCAACGGCATGTTTCTGGCCAGCCATTTTGGCAAACTGCAGGAGTCCAGAAAGTCGGACAATTTCTGTTGATATTTCTGTTTCTCCTGCTCAGCACTCCGTGGGTTGTACGCTTCATACGAAAAAGAGGAAAGGCGGTCAACATACTGTCACATTCTTTTTAAGGATGTGGATGACTGTGCTTGTGTACTACAATCCCAGATATTACTGTTTTCGGAGTTTCAGTCTTGCTACTTACAGTCAAGTTTTTGGGATTCAGTCGAGTCAAACGTCCTAAATACGTCTTACAAGGCTTGTCGTTACATGTATACTGTGTCCGTTTTACTGGCTACATATTATATCGCGTTTAGTCTGTATTGAGTCTGACTTACGTCTGACGTATTTTAAGTCATTTCCAAATAAGGCTTCTAGTGCAGTGGGAGGATTGATAACAATGCGAAATTCACAACATTTTACTGCCAGTGTCTGGACGGTTTTGCAAAGTATGGCCTGACTGGCATTGGTGCGGGAGTAGACTGATTTTCGCCCAATCGACATCTCATTGCATGTCGAATAAAACATCCCGACTGACCCTACACCACTCAACATACGTCTAGTGTAATTCAACGCAATCAAGCTGGAATCACGCTGGGCACTATTAGTTTGTTCCAGACCGGAGGATATAACAGTAATTCTACGGTGAAAAAATCCTATCAGTATACTTGGTGAGAATAATATCGGTATTGATAGTGCCATCCACCATCCTATGGATTAGGGGATATGGCTAATACGCCGAAATGTTGGTAGATCCGTGCATCGATTGATCGGTGGTCGGATGGCTGTTGATCTGTTCGCCGGTTTTCGAGTGTTTCTTCACCAATCGAGGAGACAGCATCGATGCGCGGTCGGGTGATGTCTCTTCGGTTGATGACGAAACATTCTGTGAGTCAAAAGCGTGTCCAGGTGAGCAGATCAACATCCACATGGTCAATAACTAAGGCCCACCGTATTCATTATTAGCTAGGTAGATTCCTCGTTCTTTTCTTTGGCCAAGGTTCCTCCTTAATTGAAACTAATCTCATATGTATCCAATTCAAAAGGTGCATTCGGATGCTCATATAAGTCTCACGTTATCAGGAGAACGCCCTCAAACATATTATCTGCTCAGTGCGTTGTATTAATAGCTAACACTTCTCAGCAATGGAGATGTCACTGAATCCACTGGTACCTAGTATGAAGAAACCGGTAACACTGCAGTACAACCAAGTCAACTCATCCGGATAAGGTACAGTATTGAAATGCAAGGAGGGAAATGGAGCGAGCGTTAGTGTTAGTGACCGAGGTACCTGCATCTACCATCATCACAGAGCCGTATAGTGTAATAACTGGTCACGACACTAGATTACTTTCCGATGTACAGCTGAGAAGTAGCAGAAAATTGGTTGCCGTATTTTGGGAGATTTGAGCAAAATATCTGAAAAGGTTGGCCACATCCGGGAGGTGAATGACACAAGGAGATTATCCAATGCGAATAACTACTCGATAGGAAAGTTTCACAAATTCAGTATACCATATTTTGTCCTACCATAGCCTGCCCTTTGTCATCTTTTTGAGGGATATTCAACTACAAGTGTTCCGATGTAATTTGAACCACTTCTATTAGTGAATTTACTTACCTGTGGCTCTCTAGTTGAACACACAATGGTGGACAGGATTTTAATTGATCAGCTCACTTGCACTGCAGGTTACTTATCCTCTAAGTGTTTATTCGTAACGCAGACTCATCAACAAAATGACACTACAGATCTGTTCCATATTCCAGTGTAGAATCCCAACGGCTTCTTCCATTTGGTGGATGAACGTTGGCTGATCAGGTTGTCTCAAGGGTAAATCGATTTTGGCTAAGAGAGAATGTAGAACCATACTGCACATCTGTTTGTGAGCACTCTTCACACCTTGTTCCGACGATGTGCGACAGCTAGAGCAAATGGACACAAGTTTTCGCAATCTGGAAATTCGCCTGCTTCATTACCTCTAAAATCGCAGAACCAGCCCTAATACTCAGCTGCTCATTGGATTACTAAACATCAAGCCCCGGTCTCATGAACCTACCTTTCATGTGCAAACCGAGATAGATCAAGGCTGATCGTTTAATTCCCAGGAATGGAAACTTCGGGCGGTGCTGACCAGCCGCAGATAAGGCCCTTTGTAACGCAAAAGCCACAGTTTGTTCCAGAAAACCGGGTAACGGTAATGAATGCACCTCGATTGGCGACGGCATGGGTGGCAGTTTGTGCGGTAGGGTCAAATTTTCATAGGAGGTCGGCTTTCTGAAAAGATCAGTAACAACCCGCAAGATTACAGCAAATGCACCTTGAGGAAAATTCGCAGAATTCTGCCCTTGCGTAAAGTGGGAAGTTTAGTATTATGAAGTCGCAGGGCGTTTCAGAATTTTGTGCGCTTTTTTTACACTACTGTGTTTTCCGGGAGATCAGACGGTTAGGATTTATTAGAATAGTATAATTTGGTGTTTGGAAATTTAGTACTTCATCTACCTTCAAGAGAAGTGGGGTCGTTGTGGATGTGCAGATTCTGAGAAGCACTTCTGACACAAAAGTACGCAGAATGGGAGAAGTGTCTTAGAAGCTTCGACTGGCTAATCACGGCCAGGACTCGCTCCATTGGGACATGTTGGCAATCGCATCCACTTTTTCCTTAATTTAGGATAAGCTATACTAGTGGAAGCTTCTTCACAAATTAACAAACCAAACTACGCTAAGGTGCTGACTTCTGTCTAACCCGTTTTGGGTTTTTCAGACGACCTGAATTCTGGTGTTTAGTTGCGCAACCTGGTCCGTAGATGCAGCAGTCGATGGTCTGAAACCAAAGGGTTAAGCGACCAATCCTACTTGGCTCACCTACAGTCTAAACAAGTCAAAAGCCTTCTATGATTTTGTAAACCATACAGTAACTCAGCTGGGATACGAAGTTGTTGCTCACTGGATTTTCCCAAGGACACCGAGGGGACCCCCACCTTTCATCGACCTAATCACGTCATTCAGATTTGAACAGTATGCTCTCTATTTTGAAGTGTTTTGGTTACCAAACGCGGCGAATGTGAGCAGTTTAATTCAAATAAGTAATGTTCCTGGTGTTTTGACTAGAACGTTTTTTTTTGCGCCAGATGAAACGACCAGGGAGCCTTTGGGGTATGACTTGACAGTTACCGTTGTTTAAGAAGGAAGTGAAGTCATGGGTACCGACATCGCCCAGTCTGTAAAGGAAACTGTGCCTACAGAAGGGTAGTTGTGCCGACTCGAGCATAACAATGGTAATAATACAACAGTCATAATAAAAGCATAATGACAGCTGTGAAATAGCATAATCCTAGTTTTGGCTTATGCACAAGGTCGAAACTAAGTAGGGCTTCCTGTCTTCAGTGTCCCTTAGTGGTGATCATTACTTACGAATGAAAACCGAATCCAAAACATATTTCTACAACTTTCATCAAATATAGGTTATAGTAATCCAAATAACACCCCACCCTATCCATGCCACTGTCCTCTACAACGGTCTGTGACGTTTGGGTTCTCCCAAACGACGAGACACAGCTCCATTTAGGAAAGGACCAGATAGATCAGATGAGAAAGGCGTGATTACTCTACCGTGTACAGTTTCGTGGAAGCCGGCTGATTTCTGCAGCAAACTCAGAAGGATAGGATTTCGTCATACAAAGCACGTCCCGCTATAAACAAGCATCCACGGCGATGTTACAAGCTTTTTCACCCACGATGGCTATCAGTCGCAGCCTGCTGTTTTCCAATTCTACAGTCTCACCGTGATACTAAGGAGTATGATTTTAAATATTGCTCAAGATTTGTGACAACCGAGTCGCCGCTGACCGAACAAGCAATAAACAGTTGTTTTCTCGGTTGTTCAACTCAGACTGATGAGGCCTTAGGCTACGGAACCCATGTTAACCACTCATAAATCTGACTGAGTTCAAACTAGTGCAGCAAAATTCACTCAACTTCATGAGCTGCCTGCAATGAGAGTGAGCTGAGGTGCTAGTTGAGTGAAGTGAATATTGACTTGCCCCAAAATTGATATTTTCGTTAGTCACTGGAAAACCCGAACCTAAACCAATCAGTTATCTCGGGCACTGACAGTGGGTCGGAAGATCATGATTTCAAGTGCCCCCGTCTGTGCACGACCAGCAGCTGGGTGTTAATTAGCATCTGGAGACTCAAGCGTTGATCACATGACGGCTTATTTGATAATGTGTCCGAAAATTGTCGAGCAGGTTTCGTGCTTTCTTGACGCTATCTAACTGCGAAGTTTTAATAGGCAGGTCGACTGATCGCCACAACCAGGACAGTTACTCGGTCGTTGGGAAAACCAATCACACCGCTCAAACATGGACGCGTCTGCCTGTTCAGATGTGATGATTCGGGTGTCTAACGTGCCGTGATGGAGTTGCGGTTACAGACGTTCGGCGTTCATAGCCCGGCATGGCCAAAGGTATACGCTGCTGATGGGTCATGATAAGGACGAAACTGGAACCCAGTGCTCTTCATTTTCGGTTTGGGCTCACCAGAAAAAAACTGCTCCAGAAAAGAAGCAATACCATCCGGACAAGAGCGATCTGAATGCATATTATACGTACGCTATCTGTCAACACACTGATCACAAGTGCTTCGACTTGGTGTAGTTAAAGCCTCATATGTCAGTCCATCTAGGATAGGTGATCCTTCTCGATATCACGGTACCATTATGCGCACAACCAGCACAAATCCCAACTCACCTTAGAAACTTTAGAAGACATTCGTTTGAACAAAATGTGTAGATTTCGGCATCGTATCTGGCTAAGTATTCCCTTACACCAAGTTTAAGCCCCTCATAGCGCTGATTTCCGTTTATGTAGCACACGGGACAATAACCGCGGAGAGCCACTTGCATCGGAAATGCATCACGGCTAAGTTCGATGGCATCACTTTGCAGCCTGAAAGGAAGCTTTTCTTCTGACGGGAGAGATTTATCTGACTGTGGTGGCACGTAGTTTTCTGGCTGTGAAAGAAACTTTTCCAACTCGTTGGGCCCCGCCATTCGGTAGTACCGGCCTTGATACTCGGCGGCAAACTTCAGGGAGGTTGGAATACAAATGTTTATGCCATTTGCACCATGCCCTTCATTCGTTTGAAGAAAATCTTCCCCGACAGATCGGCTCTTAGCATTACAAGATTGTATAAGGTCTTCTTTCGGGTAAAAGCCCACATTTAGCACAACCACCAGATCGTGTTTTGGTTCATGGATTGTATCTTCCAGTTCTCCACGCTCCTTCCAACTAACTGGACAGTAGTGCAGCAACTCGCTAGCATGCATTTTGAAATGGCGTTCCTCGATGCCCAACTCTGCGATTGATGCTGCTTTTCCTAAGAAGTGAAACGAAGAGAATGGAGGTAAATCAGTAGAAGCTGCCAGTGAAACTGCAGGTGCTTTATGACGAAGTCTCATTGATTTTGAAAATTGTTACATTAGTTTCTCTATGTTTATAAAATGGCACATGGTAGAACTATGGTGCGGCAAAGTATCTTGGCTTGGAAATGTTCAAACAAGCGGAAAGTTTATCGTAACAGCACAACACCCCGAAAACCTTTGACGCTAATTTACGTGCTTTAGTTTTGCGAAGCGCTCGAAGGCTTAGACATTCAGAATACCACATGGAACACTGCGAAGCAAAATAACTACTTTACTTCAATACTGACCGTAGAAACCCAGCATTCACAACCAGGTACAAAACAGTGCAAGGCTTTTGTTTATTGTACTGCGTGTGTAACAGCTGAAAATAAAATCCTCAATGTCATTCAACTGTGCATAGATTTCGCCATTCATTTGATAAATAGAGAGAAACCGAAACACCCTAATTACAGTGATGTGAATGCCTCAGCCCTTATGGGGGGTCAATAAATGGACGGACAGGGTTTGAACACGTGGTCTTTTGGTTAACAGTTGAAGACTGTCAGCATCCTGGCAACGTAACCATCCGCAGTTGGGTACATCATTCTGGGCGCAATCAGCCTTCAACTTATTGAAGTGATCATCTGACTGTTGACGAATAGTCAGGATAATTGATATGGTAATTGTCAGGTGCTTCACGGAGAGGAGCGTCTATTCAGATGGATTTAAACAGTCCGGAAAGTTCCTAACAAAGTCAGCAGCGTTTTGTTTATCTCCCGACCTAAAGCTGCCACTTTGTCGTGACGGTTGGGCTTGATTGCTGCACTGATCCAGCGGGCTACACTGGCTTGCAACCATGCCAGGAAGGCAGACCAATAGTAGCGAAAATCCATACTGCTAGTAGTCATATTGCGAGGTGATATGGGTTTAAAGACTCAGTGTCCTTTATAGTGGGATTGTGAAAACAGTAAGGTGTTTCCTTCAGGCAACCTGCATGTCCGTACTTATGGATACAGCGGTGCTGCCTTCTCCCGAGGAAGAACGGGTTAGGAAAGGTCGACCCTTGAAACTGCACATTCCGACACACCCCACCCCAGCGGTTGACCATGAACGCCGGTGAGTTATTCGATACAGCCAAACAACAAGTGAACCTTGCCACAAGTTCGATGTGGCTTCAAAGGCATCACTTGTGAGCGGCAGCATTGGGAGCGAGATATCTATGTCCTAAACCATACTCCCCCAGGTTGAATCACACTCCTACAGCCGAGCACGTTAGGCTACTCAGTCATCGGATCCAGACAGGGTCGCGGAAGAAAATCCTACTTCCCACTTCCTCGCGGACTAGACTTTTGAGCCAGAGGCTAGGGGCAGGGCCCCCGATGCCCCTACATCCTGCTGGCTGATGGTTGGGACTTTTGAGTCAAAGGTCGAAGGTGGGGTTCCTTAACCAAACTCCTTTCCTCGGCCTGAGCAACCGGGAAGTATCAACTGCCCACACAGATTTTTGTTCACCGATGTCCCTCCTGAACCCCCTCCCAATTTACAAGCAAACGTTGCTGAGTCATTTGATTTTCAGTTATCCGACCGGTTTGCGTTAGCCACTCCACTGCCTATCAGCTTTAAACAAGATAACATTTTGTTAAATCCACGAGATCTTTTCTATATAGGAGCTTTCAAAGTCCGTACTTTATATCAAAATGGTAACTGGCTGTGTTTGCCCAAACATTACTTCCCTTGAAATGTAATGTATGCTGTTACTCTAAAACACACATGCAAGACCCAAGCGTGATTATGCATCTCAAAAGGCAAAGGACGAACTCAGATCTTTCACACTACACCCTCCTTTTACCCGGTGATCCGGAAGCGATGACTCATGAAATATATGACGTACGAGATGCATTCAGCTCAAGAACTGAATGCGCTTTGCTGAATTAAATTCCAGTGAACAATCATCATTGCGCTGTTCAGTTATCCAGATCAATCAAGTTCAGTTCCATCGGCATATGCTCCAACGAACTGCAGTTCTGAATTTCGGGAAATTTTCTATCGATAGTTATGCGAGCCAAGCAAGAAGCACTGACACTGTAATCCTTGGAGGCGATATAAATGCCTAAGTCGGTCGTCTGAGCTCCATGGAGTCACATCTGGATGGTCGATTCGGAGTTCATGCTCGTCGCACAGACAGCAGACAGCCACTCCTCCTGTTGTGTACAGATCACCAAATGTTTCGGGCCTGTATGTACTTTCGGCATAAAAGTTTGTGTCGCGTAACGTGGCGGCCATCAACTGCAAATCAACCGTGGACCTAACTAGATCATATGGCTACCAGCCACCGCTGGAAAGCAGCAGTACAGGACTTGCTTCCGATCACACCATGATGCGAGCGCGAATGATATTTCGTTTTCCTTCAGGTCTTCGCAAGTCAGGAAGAAGCATTCCAATCCACAATTTTCGGAGAACCACCGTAGGTCAAGGGTATCGACCTGGGCTAGCTCAACTACAGAAAATTAATATTGTACTGGTAGCGAGCAAGTGGACGAGCAAGTGGATGGCAAAATGTGAGAGTTATGCTGGCGCAAAAGGACCCAACCACCGATTAAATGTGCGCTCTTCATCCAGAGTATTTTATAAATGAATGGGAGTATTCTCTCACAAAAATGCACGCTCAACTACAGGTAGTCTGGGAAATTTTGGAAATTGGGTTGGATTCAGCCAGTTTTGTTTTTAGGTGAGAAGTAGAATTGGAAAACTACTATTTCCTAATTCTGAGGTTGTTCTATCATTCTAGCAAATGATTAGCTTACATTTCAGCTTACCTTTTAATCATTAACAAGGAAAACAGTGATATGCGATCTGACGGATGAATGTTTCAGAATCCACACCAGGTATTGGCCAAAACTTTCGAATCACTTTTACAAATAGTGAACTTCATCCTGATAGGGAAAATCAACCAACTAGAAACACTGAACTGCAACTTTTGCATGCGTTTCCTTTCGTCCACCGGGATTCTGAACTTTCTAGCCTCTACTTCCATTGACAGAACCAGGTTGGCCAGATAATATTTGTTTTGCGCAGCTATGGGTTTGTCACACACGGTGCGGCCAAACCCTCTAACAAACAACACATCGACCCAGAATGAAACACACCCTTTCAGAGCAAAACTCATTAACAAAACTTATGAACAAGGTTTGCCGTAATACACATGAATGTGCCTAAAAATTTTGACACTGACACACATAAAACTTTCTTTACAAGGCCTCTAACACGGTGGAACTAGGAAATGCCCATTGAAACTAAGTAAAAAAACAGACTGCTGGTGGGAAATACGATAACAGAAACTGGCAAGTCCGTTTACATGCAGTGGAATTCGGTATGTAAGCTATAGTCGAACAAATCTTGTCATTGAATTATTCAGGAAGAAAAATCAGACAATAGCTTAACCGGAAGAAATCTCTGGCTGATATTATCCTTTATTCCATATAACGCCCATGAAGGTAGGCTTTTAGTCATTCAAAAGTGAAGCCAGTTCTCCATATTTCTGAGGTTTTGCAGAAATCCCAATGAACAGGGACTGCTACATTAGCAAACTTTCTTCTACGGAATTGAAATATGGTGAGAAAACCACGCCAAACTCAAAGATTTTCGAATCCACGACCTTTTGACCAATGGTTGAACAGCTGTAGGGTTTCTCTCGGTTTTTCAGCATAGATTGGCTTCACTGACAAGATGAAATCTCACTCGATTGAAAATTACGAAATCTCCTTACGCTACCATCAATCTACAAGTGGCCCAAAGGAAGAATAATTTCACCAGATGCGTGAAACTTTCATCTGAGAAGTCATCACCGGGGGATCCAGTCACCAGATGACCATGTTATGAAGCTGCC
>SJOL01000255.1:27158-79616 GCA_004794785.1 Opisthorchis felineus
TGGCTTCACTGACAAGATGAAATCTCACTCGATTGAAAATTACGAAATCTCCTTACGCTACCATCAATCTACAAGTGGCCCAAAGGAAGAATAATTTCACCAGATGCGTGAAACTTTCATCTGAGAAGTCATCACCGGGGGATCCAGTCACCAGATGACCATGTTATGAAGCTGCCTTAGCTGAAGGAATAATGCCACATTGTTCTTTCGAAAAGAGAGCTAATAACACTGCTGGTCCGCCGCTCATGGCTAAGCGGTTCGAAACTCTCTGGGTTCTGTGAAATACGCACTGCTGGCGATTCTCTTTGGGAATGAAACAGCTGTACAGTGCTTCTCGGTTTTTCAGCTTCACCTGCGGGACGAAATATCAATTAAAAGACTGAATCTCATTGACCAGGCCACGACAACCGTTTTCACAGACTTGATGACCATGCTTATAGTCCTTATGGTTTGCTGGTCTCCAAGGTGTACGTGAGAACTTCGACTGTCGCGTCATGGAAGTATTTTACCCACACATAAAGCTGCAGTTAGGTGGCAGACTCCGGAGCTCACTGGTGTGTGAAACTAGGATCGAAAGTCCAGTCCTCCCCAAGATTTTTATATGCTCAGCGAAGGTATAAGATTGTCTCAGACCACAGAATAATTGCCTATAAGCTAAGAATGTTTGTGTTATGTTTGCTTATTTTGATGTGACAGTACGCACTAGTCTGGAAGTCTGACATCAATTTCACAGTAGAATTTACCGTTAGATTGCAAAACATTTTGTTCATTTGGGTACACCGGTAAATAATGGTGCTCAGAAATACTCCAACCATTACTTGGAATGCTCCACATTAACTACCCTGAGATTTCACTGACTGTGTAGCCAACCACCGAGGTCAACACTCCTAATATACACAGTGTTCCCTCTTGAGGGGGACCGCTAGGTCAAAGTGGTCTTTTTGGGAGGAGGTTTCTACTAGGAGACCAACCGAATCACTAATCTAATACGAGGAATAAGTAGTCTCCAAGTTGAATAGTTTATTTTCGGGATAAATTGCGATCTTTTTAACTACTGAGCAAGTCGTTGCGCATCTTATCTCTTTACTAATGTGCTCTCACAAAGAAAATGGAAATGGGGGTACTCTGTCGAATTTTTGTGAAAGCTAATTGTTTCGAGTCAGTTTGGTATACGATTCTTCCGTGGTCCGGATTCTACTTGCAGAGTTACGTTTCTTTGAGATATGCGCACACACACTTAAGGGTCAACCCACCTTTTACCCAATGCAGCTCATAATCTTATCACCCACTCAGTTTGTTGCTAGTCACTAGCAAGGAACCGATTTCTGTCACGTGGTAGATCGTGGTTGGTCAAGCGTATAGTCGGTAGCCTGGTATAGATTAAACAAACGTGTTGGAATAATGGTGTCCATGAGGTTCATCTATCAAATCATGGCAGTCACGCTAAGTAAAATCATCTGCTCACAGGCCCGAGAATATAACTAGTGGGTTCTTCCGCAAAATCTATCTGCAGTGAAATTTTACTGGATGGGTTATTATTTTCCCGAGCCATAATTGTTCTGCAGGGAGAGTAATCTGGTCTGTGTCGTTTGGTGCCGCGAGATGATAAAAAGACCGGTCACTGAGACTAAGTGCACTTTTGTCCTGAGGTATCATATGGTAATTCAGACACCGTAACCACCGTTCCAATGTTTCGCCAGAAGCCAAATGCCTTCCTCGATGGGAAGGAGGCGTTGGGATGATTTGCTAAAATGGCACGATGATTCACCTTTCCAAATAACTCGTCGAGTTAGTTGTATTAAGCAAATAACCCATGACCTCCGTAAAACACGTTTATTTCAAGCATCGAACAACTATTTAGTTTTCTTGTTTCGTCGTAAATGATGCTCCTCCGAATGTATTTTTTGGAGACTGCGTTTCCAATTAATTGATCGCAATAGAAATAATTATATTTGATTAGCCGACCATCAGAAGACAGCCTATTTTTCACTTCCAGCTTTGAATAGCGGTACTGTAAGCTTTAATAACCGATGCAAGGAATGCATGGGAGACGTGACCAGTCAGGCTAATTTTAACTTTTAAGCACCCTTCCACTTGGTAAGCATTAAATTCTGCACTCATCTTCGGTCATCATCATCATCATCATCATCATCATCGACAGCATGACATCAGTGTTCAACACCGATGCTTCACTGCCGTATCATCTTCGGTCAGTGTTCCGTGATTTTGAGCGGCGAAGTTTATGTTCCGGGGTAGTACGGAAGAAAACCCAATACATTTTCCAGTCCAATTTTACAAATTTCAATGGTTTTATCCGTCAATCCATGAGTGTGGCTCATAAGAATGGGGAAAACTGACATCCTCAGGGGCCGCTAATGGATGTGATCAACATAGGAAGGACCGACATGTGTCACATTGCACTAGTTATCCAGCTTCATGTTTGTAAGCTTGGTTACCTATCTGTTGTCGATAATGGTAATAAGAATATTGATCTCCTCGTCAGACTGAGATTTATATTCCTCCAATTAAAATCGTGTTGCAGGTGAGGGCATCCCTCCCCTAAGACAGAAATACAATGTCCTACAGCTTCTGGTAAACTGCTGTGCTAGACTGTTCGAGAACAAATCACGAGGGGGACGGTTTGATCAAATGGCCTAATAATGCAACCGATAATCTGGGTCGGGTGAGAAGGTCTGATCCGGAGAATGTTTTGATATGATTTCTTTCTTTTTAAGGTACAAATATGTCCCGATTTCCATGGCCCAAGTCAAACGAAGATTTCGTTTCTACCAAAACGCATTAGGTGGTTGATGACAAAAATTCGCGACTGTTCACCAGTAGTCAGATGATTGGCTGAATTAGCGACAGCTGATAAGACCAAGAGGCATACAAGATAAACAACAAAAACATTGGAAAACTAGGTAATTTTATCGGCATAATACGGAGCAAAACACGGTCAAGGGAAGCACTTGATTAAGCAGTGTCAACAGCGAATTAACGGGGATATTGAGAACTGGATGGAACTCAATCTAAGATATTCGCCCGAAGCGCACCTTTAAGTTTAAAGAAAATACTAGCTGCAGCTCAATGCTACCGTAGGGATAACCCAGGTCTTGTTTTTCCCCAATTTGGGGAGACAGGTAGTGAGCAGTTTTGCGCAAGAGCAGCGGGTGCTTACTTGATTGAGGCCGACTTACCATCAAGAATATTGGCCATGTAGGTCTGTAGGTGATCCATACGATGTCTAACAACGCGTAAAATCTGACGCCATAAGCACCAGCGGTTGTCCACCGCACACAAATCTACCAACAGACCTTGGTGAGAAGTGGCCCAGTCTCGACGGTAGTCAGCAGCGTGGTGATAAGCATTAATTTTAAATGAAAGTTCTTCTGCCACATTTGACTCTGGGAGAGGACGCTGGAATCCCTCTTCCAGTCGTATTCTCGTTTGAAGTTCCTGTTCGTCTTCTACTGCTGTCTGAATATCGGCTGGCTGTTTGATGGTTTCCCTAATTCCTCGCGATATTAAATCTTGCCTACAAAACCGGGGAAAGGAACTGTCATAGAATTTCTTTACGGTTCACTTAATGCCAAAGAACACAGCAATAGCGAAACTCCTAGGTAACTCGGGAATTTGTTTCAAAGCTTGCGGAGCTACATATAAAACGAATATGAAGTAATGCTTGTTGCTGCGCATGGATGCTGTCTCCTCGTATGGTGACGAAACGTTTGCAAGTCAATTGCGATGAAGTGCTTTGTCCCCTAAATATGGGGAGTTTTCGGATGGGATTTGACTGACTTTCAGGAAATAAGTCACACCTTTATCTTATGTGCGCAATTTAAGCGTTGAAGTACCTGACCAAGGAAAGCCACAGTTTTATCGTCATTGGTCTGATAACCAGGAAGTAGGGTTTTCTATCAGAAAACACCACATCTGCCTCAAACTTTAAATCAGCATTTATTTGCAGAATGGGCTGACCATGCGCAAATATTCTCCGTACGCAACTAGCTCATTTGACGGGAATATAATGTGGATAAGATGATGTTGGGGATACTGCACTCGAGGGCTATCAGTAAAATCGGTGATTCACTATGTGCCAGATGAATAGAGGTTTGTTGCAAATTAAGGGTTAGCCGCCTAGATGAAATATGACCGGAACAATGTCAGTAGAAAAATCCGGGGACCGTTATCATCTTAGGACCAATCGTTGGTGTAAATACATGGACGGGTTACTCGGTCTGCTCACCTCTCAGCTTCAGTTGCGCTAGTGAGTTCCACCATTAAACATGGACGTATGCCACAAGTGTACAGTGACTTGCACTGTTCCACGGTCGAAGGATATCCGTCCAAAATATACCTGACGGACAAAATGGTGACAAAAACACAGGCGGTAACGTTGTGAGTTTCTGAATAAATGAACGAAAAATAAACAAACAAATCCCACTAAATTTCCTTCTTTTCTTCTTAGAACTATTGCTAATAGAAAGTTCATAAGAATGATCACAATTTTATCCGGTTTCGCTCTGCAAAATTTCAGTGAGTTCGATATAGTCGAACAATTCATTTTTTGACTCAAACGTATTCAAAAAATCGGTTACGGCAATCCGGTGAGCTGAAAACATTTAAGTGAAATGTAGACGTGCGGTAATTTGTTTTGTCTTACTCTAGCTAATTGTGATTTTCGTGGTTATAATTTCCCATTTAATCTGGACTTCAAGATCTGTTGCACCCAGCACTAATTTTCGCCTATTTGGTGAATGCGTGCACCTAGTGTGTGTTGAACATGCGGAGTCATGTAATATATCGTGTTATTAGGCAATCAGGTTACCTAGAATACCTGCTCTTCCTTTGATGCAAATAGGCTAATGCGTTAAGACTGCGACTGTGCAGGTAATATCTGCAGGTAACTGTAATTCTAGGAGCTTTCTGTTGAACTCTGCAAGTCAGCCGCTCCAAAAGTGACTTGAAAGAGAAACCATCTTGCACTTGGTTGAATAACGTCAATACCCTGAAAATTTTTTACTGGGCTTGCCAGAGAATTCAACCACCTCCAATTGATGTAGACCTTTGAAGCATGGAATATCGAATGGATGAATAGCAAGTGGTCGTGCACCCACCCCCCCCCTGTATACAGTAAGGCGCACCACGTTTGAGGTTTAGGGTGTTCGAAGCTAGACAGTCGTTCAAATCAGCATTTGCACCCACTGACCTACAAAATCTCACACAGAACCGAATAATATCACGGCGAGTGGACGCATCGGAATAATAATGCGAATAGGGGAAGAGAAGTGCTCAAACAGGAATAATTTGGATGCCAATTCTAATAATATCGCATTCATTTACACCCATGGATTGTTAATAATTCCCTGTGCAGTAGCTTGTGAATCAGCGATAACGCAATTCCACGTGGTAGTCCTGGGTCTTCTCAGTAGCCAGGTGGGTTTTTTTATTCAAAACTTTCAACCACCAAATATAAAACTCCTGAAACTTATATGATCAATGATTGTTATTGCTAGACTATGCAAATAAGTTGATTCTTTGTGCACATCAGACTGGGTGCATCCAACTGTTGTTCGGTCAGTCAACAATTCACAAAGTCAGCGTACTGTCTTGCCGACGTGATGTCGTCTACTGTCCTGATGAATGAAATAAAACAAAAATATCTAGCAGCATTGTCACTGTTTGGAGATAAAGCCCATCATATCCTTTTGGGATTCTACCGAGACGGTAATATTTCATGGACAGGCTAGGTAATAAAAAACCGTTTGGCATATGTTACAATGTCTGTACAGAGGCTACTATTTGCCAAAGATTACTCTGAGCAACAAGTACGATTAGTGGGGAAATGCATTAAGATACTAAAACGAAAGAATTTCTTCCGGATCAGCCGGGAATTTCTACATGGAGATTTTATCAGTTATGCTTGGCCGACTTACCCCCGGGTGGAGTAAATTGAATTTCTGGTCAAGGACTGCATGACGCCTGCAACCAATATGTCCGGTACTGTCTTTCCTTCACTCATATGAAGTCGGATGTTCTCAGCCACAGCAGTGAAAGCGTGACTCGGGTCCATCAAGTACCAACGTATCGCTTCAGTCACCGTGATTATGGGCACATTGTACTCTTGACATAATCTTTTGGCGACTGAAGAAAACGGCGGATGCAAAAGTGAACAATCTTGCATCGTGTATTAGGCTTCCAGATAAACAAATAAAATAGTCCATTTATCGGAAGATTATAACCCATGTTGTTTATAGCCTTTAGTTCGTCTCATTCAGTGACCGGCTGGTAAAGGAATCTTCGTACAAAACAACTTCTAAAATGGTGATCGCTACTTTACAATAATGGTGGCATAGATTGGTGGCCAAATTGTTGAAGTGGTCACCCAAAATCCAAGTTTTTCCGGGAAACATATAATGCAAGAAAAAGGATAAACAACAATCAACGGAAGTACTGTTGCTGCCAGGAACATCAAGGCAACATTTAGATTAGCAAAGCTTATAGCCCCCAATAAAGTTACATACGAAAACAAAAACAGTCATAGGAAATTGTATTCTCGCAGTTCACGAAAGTTATCGAGTTATGCGAAACGCCTACATCATTCTTCGATTAAATAATAGTAATACGAGTAAAATCAAACAACAGCCAGTCCTTCAAACTAGCGTCATCGTTTGAACAGTATTCATAAAAATGGTCTTGTAGCGTTGATTCTTTCGTTTTGCCCCATATTCATTCGGCTGAAATGATTCTTGTCGCAAGGTTTTTCTCAGAAGTTGTATTTTGGGGCACGTCTGAGTTAATGAACTTCTGTGTTGCGAATCGTGGAAGTACTAGAGGCAGCTGGCGGTACAGCCAATCTTCTATGCTTTACAGAAGACGACTGTTCTACCCACTGTAACTAGTAGCATTGGAGAAGGTTATACCTACATTCACTTCCATCAAGAGAAATTCTGAAAATGTTTGCGTGTTGGTAGTTCAACAATCGTGATTGCACATCTTTTGTGAAGTTCGTTTGTCAGCCGTTCCTTCTTGTAATGCGCACTGATGATATATCTACCCATAATGAGGAAACGTTTCCAAGCCAATTGCCAAGCTCCGAAAGCAGAACAACCCAAATCTGGTCAGCAAGCAATTTTCCAAATCTATTTTGTGTCTCACGTCCAGTTGGTGTCCCGCTTATTGCTGAGTGTTCCACTGGAACTCGGTTTCGTCCGCGTTCCTCAGCGGTCTGTTCATTCTTTTCTGTTCGCTGCTTCTCCTGAGAAGTTCTCTCTCCTTCCGTCCCAGTTAGACCTTAGTGTAGTTGGTGAATTTGATTTTATAAATCCACTTCCTGTTTTTATCCACCGAGAGAAAATCAGTCAGTTGCACCAGTGCAAAGCGAAACGTACCGCCCTGAATGAGCACTATTATGTTAGTCGTGTGTGGGATCCTTAAAATAAAGTCAGATACCCCAGCTTTACAGGAGAGAAAAACAGTCCCAATATATTTCCTAACAGACTTTTTTACAGGTGTCATAGATATGCTTTAACAAAGTACCTGGGTATCCCTCATCTTAAATCCTTCTCCATTTCAGCTTGAGCTGCTATCCGATAAACGCCTTCTGTTTACGATGTCTTTACTTAGTTGGAGTCTGTATAAAGAATACCACCTCACGATGGGTGGATGAACGGTCCACAACCGCCTTAATGTTAGTGAGTTTCTGGTACAATGTAGTTTCCGGTCTCCCACGAACATTATACGTCATACAGTCGAAGAAGGATGACGTGACCGAAGTTGACTCTATCTCCATATTGAATTTGATATTGGAGTTTCATTTATAGAGCAATTTGAAAAATTAATCAGCCTTTCCTCGTTTAGTTACCACATAATTGTCATCCACGTAACACCAAAGTATTTCAAACTAATGCGGGTGAATCCAACCGAATCCTTATGTTCGGAAGACTCTATAAAGTTATTTTTAAAAACAGAGGACGTTGGAGATCACATTGTTGGGCCTGGTTCTTGAGCGTAAATTCCGGAGTCAAAAAAGAAATGAGTAATGTTCGGGTATGATGATACGGCCCACACTATTTCATCTAGAGTAACCTGTGTATGTTCCGAAAGTGGGGCTTCAGCTGACCGAAATCATTCCGGGGTGCCCACATTTCCAGACACCCATTCGGACACTACGGATAGAAAATGAGAACAACAACGTCACTGTTATCAATAACAGCCACATCCTGCAGCGTCTCCAACCAGGCGCAATGAGGATCACGCGATACCCATCCTGGAAGGCGAGTTGCACCGACAACGCCCAGACTTTTCGCAGTCTCTTTCATACCCCTCTGCTAGGGCAAGTATTTGCCACCTCCCCTCTTGTGCCACTCTCTTCGGAAAACGACGGTTCGGTATAGGCAGTACACGGCCTAACCAACGCAGCTTCTGGTGCTAGAAGCATTCTTCGATTGAAGTGCCTATTACGCATCTAAACACCCGAATCCTAATTGTCTCGTTGAGGATTCGCCGACACCAGCCTACACACGCTACGGTTCTAAGACAACGGTGGTCAAAGACCTGAAGACGTCTCAGTTCCGGTGCTCGAAGCGACCAGGTCCTATAGCCACACAACTAAACAGCCCGCACTGCATCCTGGTACACATGTCTCTTGAGATTCAAGAATATGCTGCTTTGTCATCACAGGTGACATTAAAAAAGCGACTCGGATCTTAGGGATTCATGCACTGGACTCATCCGTCAAACTACAGTCGGAACTAATACAACTTCCAGGATATGTAAAACGTTCCACAACTTCGAGTGCTTCTCCTTGAAGTGTAGGTGGTGGCTCAGTGACTGCCTGTCCAGGAGCATGACAGTGCATTTTATGAGTTCAAGCGCATGCCAAAGAACGGGCTGACTTTCGTCATTTTATCCGAAAAAACCTGCGCCTTCTTCTCCTCTTCAGTCTCTTCATGACGCAAGACCGATAGAGCCTAACCTGCTCTAAAGAATTTGTCACGGGTCACATATAACCCCCGAATTTAACGTCACCATTATTCACCATGAACGTTATGTTCTCACTGTCCACAGATCTTCACTCTTATTCATGAAAACAGTGGCCCTACTCCTAACCGTAATCACCATATTTTCCACTTAGTTCAGGATATTTAACGCTCTCCTCTCTCCTGATTCAACATTTGGAGCTTCTTGATTTTGAGACTAAAGGACTCGGTCTAACTGCAACCACAGTTTCCCCGCTTTCAATGGAATAAGTTTTGAAAACACAATTTTAACCCTGGGAAATTTTTTTCCTATTCCTACAACTCTCTTAACTACTGTAGATTCAAGCCCTGCTCCAACGACAACGCTGTTCCTCACTTAGCGTTTAGGAACTGCAACTGTGCTATAATGATTATCTAGCGGTTTATGTTCTCCAATGGACAAGGAGTTATGAAAAGTGACTTTTCAGAGTTGTCTGTTTGCCTTTCTTTGCAGTGCTATCCTTGGGTAGCCTTCAGGTATGTCGCTTTGATGTTCAGTAACTGGAAGTCTGCGGAAGAGGGCACGGTCTGAAGATCGTCTTTGGGCTGACATACCTGATGGCGGATATCAGATAAGCGCCGGATAGAGCCGAGTAAATTGTGAATTAGTCACTAGGAAAGCTAATTTGGCAGAAGTGAGAGATATTTTGTGAACACCTTGTCCCTGGTTGCTTTTAGTCGACTTAGAAACGTTTGGAACCGACTGCGAACTCATCTTCCAAGAAGAGTTTGGTGAATACTCAGCGGATATATAGCTAGTACTCCACTTGCTTAGCTTGAAAAAGCTTTTAAGCCAAATGCGAAATGTTGCCCAGCTGTAAATCTACCGGTTGTTTCCCAAACATTTCTCATTCAGTTTCAAACTTTTTTCTTTCATCCACCCAGTCTAGTCATTGTCTGATTAAGGTTCTTTTCAAGTTCAGTTTCAAGTTACGAAGGGTTTGACTTATCCGTCTTAACTCTTACAAACCTTTGTTTACTAAATTGGACATCCCATTTGCATTTAATGCTTGATGAATCCCCGGACTAATTCTTCTGTAGTTTTACGTCCAACATCATTTACTGTGCTCAACACAGGCAGCTTTATTGGGTTCAACACCGAATACTTAATTTTGGTTTCCATCACGCGAATCGTGAGCCAGAGAGGGGTGAGGTTCAGCTCAGTAACATACGAACCAACAAGACTGATTTATATGCCCCCAAACTCTGTGTATTCCTTGCATCTTCCAGTTACCCCATCTGTCTGGCCAGTATAATCTATATTGAATTTCGTACCATCGATTTATTATCCCTCATCCACAGATTCATCCATAAACACAAGTTCAGGCTATGAAGTTACAAAATCAACAAGACTGGTGGACTCACGCGTTGTCTTTCCCGTTTTAGGTGCACCAACGATTGCCATCCGTAAAGGCATATGGATGGGAGGATCTGGCGTTCCTTGAACAAATTTCAGAGGGTTCTTCATGAACATTGCCCGCGCTGCTTGATTAGCGAACCAGTAAATATTTTCTTTATAGATAGCGGAACAGGTGTTTGGTTTGGAAACGGGAAGTGTAACGCCAGGTAGACCAGGAAGAACAGGGAGGTATTTAGGATTACCGGTCTTCATCAAGGGTACCATCAGTGGAGGCAATATTGAATTTTGCAGAAGCAAAGTAACTGGACACCATCGACCGAAACGACTTGGGAAGCGGTATCCATTTGCGATCAAACGTTCAGCAACTTTAGGTGACACCGGGTAGACACGTTCGAACAAGGAACGACGATTTTCTATGAACGCATTGATGCGCTATCATTAAAATAAGAATGGTTTTGTCAGACCAAGTGGCTGAGGAGCGCATTTTCATAGGTCAAATATCAACAGTAAAAATTACTGAGATGGAGGGCCGCAGTAGGCTTCTAAAGCACTCTTAGTAAATTCAAACCTGGTCATCCGAGTACAAATATGCCTGGTCATTCCAGTTGTACCTGTGCTTGGTTAGGGGAGGATGACTAACTGATATGAGGTGAGTTTTGGTGAATGGTACGGATTCTGGTACATCAGAAAGGAACTATGACAAACGATTTGATCACCCCAGCATAGCTTACAATTGCCGCAAAATTCCGTCGACGTCTTTGAATACGATGTATTCAGAAGCACTTATGGATTCTCTTTTAAGGAGGCGAACCAAACCCGTGTAACACGGTTGTATGTCTGGAAATATGCCACGAACACTAACAAATATTTATGTGAACCATATGGTAAATGGTCGTGCACTCCAGGATCCATTCAACAAACCATCTCAACCTACTCTATAAGGTCTGGTGCAGTGCAATCGATAGACTGAGATAAATTGGAATATTCCTTGCGTTTGATCATGTTGCGACAGAACAATCTTTGCAGACTGTACAAAGTCACCAGCAAATATAATCGACTTGAATCGGCAAACTGCTAGACACGGTGGGTTCAGTGCAAGTTAGTAAAAATCCGCTGGCATAAAAGACATTTTAAGGCAATAATATTTGCAGTAAATAGGCCTTGTATTTTGAGGTGGCACGTGCGGAATGTAAAAGAATGTATCATATTGGGATGATATTCTTGTAAGTTCTATAAAGATTGTAACGCCAACTTGTGTAGTTCGTTCTAATGTCATCTAATTTTGCCATAAGTGTATTGTAGTTTGCTTATCTGATGGATCAGTTCAATTATCCCCTAAGAGTACTTCAAACTGGACAACCTAGATTGTTCCATCATGTGTGACTTTTGTTCGTGGGACCTTTGGACATGCTGGGCGAATTTCCTGACTGAGAATTTTTGTAAAGTCCTTGAGTTTTAGGAGACTGAACGAGAGGGGCAGAAAAGAAACATATAACTTTAATGTAGTGTAAGAATCAGCGACATAGTCAAGTGGTCTAAAGCTCAGCAGCGAAGTTGCACGTTTCCCATAAAGGACGTCATAACACTTGACTTATTCTGAGTAGTTAGATTCCCATATGCTTTCATCGCATGAGCCAGTAAGTTATGTCGACTCATATTCGTCATACGTGCTGGTGTGATAAGGAGCTACGTTGTGTTGTACACAATAATGAAAAACTGCGATCAGTCCTATTATGTTCATCTGAGGAGCCAGAATCTGGATTAGAATCTTAAATTGTTGCCTTCCAGCAATGACTGGATACTTCTACGCAATTTGCACCGTCAACTGCAAATTTATGGTACGGACTAAGTCAGTCTGTCATTTTGATTGTGTCTGGTGTTATTTGGCCTAACCAAACAGAATTTTTCAAACCAAGTGGACCGTTCAAGCCGCGACCACCAAGTTTCTTCAGGGAGCAAACGCAAACTGAATTTAGTGTTGAGTGGTACAAAACGTTATATTATAATTGGGCAAACTTTTCGGTCTTGCAAAATTTGACAGATGATTTACTATCAGTTGAGAGACGAAGGCCAAACTCGATGGGGCAAAAAGCCTATACCTATTGTAGCTTGGGAAAAATTAAGAAAAGCATTTACCTTGGTTTGAGAACTCGGTAGTTTATAAGCGAGTTCGGAAAATGACTAACTACGGATGCTTGTGAATTTCTGTAGAACTGCGCACCGCAATGCACCGAACCAAACGGAGCGGTACAGCAGTAATTGTTAGTCTGTGTAAGGTGCGAAAATTTATTCCTGAGCAAAGTCAACTTAATGGCCCACCGCTGATAGCCTATCTGGGAAAATACAATAGGCATTTTGAAGTGAGTTTGTTTAATTTATAAAACACTAGTCACTTAAATCGATTGTAATCCCGTGAAAACGCAAAGTTGGGACAGCCCGGCAACGAACATTGCCACCAGGTTGTCCTTTGAGCTGTACACTAACGAGTGCTCACATGCGAAAAATTCACCAACACTGCATTTAATAAAGTTGTACAGAGGTTCCTTCTCATTCAACTGTAGGACTTTATTCTATGTAGGAGGTCACTGTTATACCATCATATTCAGAGCTGTTGGTTTAAGCCTACATCAGCCACAAAACGTTTCAGTTAATCCCATTTCTGACTGCATTCAGACAACTGTGGCTTACCAGCTTTGCACAGGTATCTTGTAGGACAACCGAGGATAACTGTACAGCTAATACATGCGAATCCATGGTTTGATTTTCGACTACAGAGAGATGTAGCGACTGCCTCCGTCTTGATTGTGATCTCTAGTTTGATACCTCTGACCTTCTGGGAACAAATTTTGCTGACCAACAGATGACAAAATAATGCTTTAAAGACAAATTCACTCTGATGACTACGGGTGTGTTCTTAATCAGCTGGGTATATAGGTCACACCATAAGGCAGATGGCCAAGAAAATATCGGAACATCAGCAAGTTTGAAGGTTGAGAATGACGACGTCAATTTTTGTGCTTCTGATAGCACCAGATTTAATGCATCAATAGAAACCAAACAGACGGTGCTGTGTCGGTTCATGATGTCGCTCACCTAATACTGCAATGTTTAATAACAGCTGTGATATTGCGCAGCTTTGGTCGTTCTAGTCTTCTTGAAGAAAATCGCCGTATGTATGACGAAACCTACTAGATCTCTTGAGTTGAAGACGGTGATCCTACTTCAGAACGCACATAGTGTAAATTGCTATACATTTGTTGCCCCCTCGAGATCGTGTTTGACGAATCCAATGTTTTGACTGCACTGGTAGGAAAAACTGGACGGAAAATTTTTTGAAAAACTCCTTACACATAACATATAATAATAAGCAATTTTTGAAAAGCAAACAGTCGTTGAATCTTACTTTGACCAACCGATACCGTGCCCATGTAACTTTACCACCAGATTCGATTTCAAATTTCGGAACAGAAAGCTCGTCCAGCTGTTCAAGCAATTCAGCCAGATTATCGGATTTCTCTTCGTATCGCTCCGAAATCTCATCACGCAGCCGGTCGATGGCATCAGCTTCTGTTTCCTCTTCTTCCGCATTCATTTCCTCTCCCTGTTCCTTTGTAAAAAATTTCGTCAACAGTGGCACTCTGTGAGTTTTATTCAAAGTTTTGAGTCAAAATTTACCTACAAATGGATTTTAAGGGACATTGGATTTTAAGTCTTCGTCTGTATCATAACAAAATTAACTTCAAAAAACCGTCTTGGTTACAACTCATTTTGTCGGTCTCACCTTTCCCGTATTGAATGTTTCACTTTGTGTGAATCTGAGCGTTTCACTAGCTTGAGTATGCTTACGACCAACTGCACTGCGATGTCGATATTTATCGACCAGGACCTGAACAGGCCTTGACATAAACTACATAACCCAGGGAAAACAGTTCCAGCTTTCGGCTGCCGTGAATTAAACAATTATTCATCGGTTTCTTTCAGGTTCCACTCGCTAAAAAAGCAGCTCGTGACAATACCCATGATGACTAGATAGGTTAACACAATTATCAACTAGCAAACAGTTCACTGCACCCTTTTATTCACAAACTACGTTTTAATGTGCGAGTACTTAAAACGAATGCGTAAACTCCATTTCATAGGCTTGTGTCAACTTATTTCACTCCTAATTTTTTTTTTGAAAATATCATTTTAAGAAATATTGGGTTATTTTGTGGTATCAGTTTTTTGGCATGCAAAGTTTCACAGAAGTAGGAAGTCTTGGATGGAGTGCTTAGAAAACTACTGAGGTACTCCCTGGTGCTAGATGAATTCTCCGATATGTCAACTACTTCGCACATCCGGCTTTTTTATTCATAGGTCCGGAATGTTTCTAGCTTTCATTGAATGAAAAGAAAAGAAGATTTCTTCATGGTAATGCGTAAACCTTTGTCAAAATAAGTCTTTCATTCGAATAAGCTTCAGGGTATAACAGCGAATGATCAAAGCAGCATCCCTGATCTGGGGTGTGGTGCAGTAAGACAAGGTGAGGGCGTTTTCAACTATCGTGCTTTGCCAAATCCCATATTTGGCTACCGTATCTTGCATTAACGAATATGTTCCGGAAGTATTTAGTTACTGTTTCCTTGGCAAAGCCAAACACTTGCGTTCAAATCTTCTTCCGATACCAGGCATTTAAACAGCAGCGGTCTCAGGGCTCCCTTTAAGGAATTGTTCCTGATGTTTCTGATGTCCTCACTGTGTCTCACCTAAGCGGGTGGGCCCTAGCAAACTTATTTTCCGAATTTGTGAACAGGAAAATGTAAACTATGTTCCTTGTAAAAAAAACCCAACCGCTTTTTGTTGTATCTCGCACAGCACAAAGCAAACTTTGATCAGCTGAACCTAGAACTTCAGACCTAAGACAATCTGACTGTACGTCAACACTCAAGGATTCAGATGTGAACTGTAGTAAGTAAAAAAACTCAAATCAGAAACCTAACCGCCTTCGTGGCCACAAAGCAACGCCTGAAGTTGCCAAAGAATAGGCAGCTACTTCAAGTAGATGCGAGACGTGAGATAAGACAACAACTTGGGAAGTCATCGTCAAGTATTGGCAGCATTGAATGAGGGACGTTCGGTAGCTCCACATTCCGTGTGAGTGTGCGGTTGGAAATAATTCATTGAAAAGTACATCTAGAACGTAATGATTTGAAGTCAAATAATGTGTAGAACGGGAAACATAACAGACGCAGGCAGAACAAGGAGTTTTTGCAGGTAAAGAAACTTCCTAGTAGTTCGACAGCTGTGTTCGAATTACCTGTAAGAACTGACCTTTCCAAAATGTAGCCGCATGTGATTTCCTTGCAGAAACGATACACAGTAAAAAAAAATTCTAGCGGTAGCGGCTGATTTTTCAGCTTATCCAAAGATTAGTTACATGTTTGATGTGGGTTGCTTCTTGAAGACAGATATATAGCCATGCGTATGAACATGTTGTAACCTGGTCTCCATGGAGACGTGGTTTCATCTAATCTTTGAAGAATAACGCACTTTTAGAAATTATTTTGGTGTTATAAATAAATGAAAACTTTGGGGACCCATAGTTAGTGATAAAAGATGCAAAAAAATCGATTCAGTTTGAGCGATTTTTGCCCATCCGATAAAGTCGAGTTGATAAAACAGAACAAACACACCTTCATCGGAGGCAGAAGGCATATTTGTCGAGCGAGCACAATAAATGTTGCGCGAGCGTTTCCACATCAGCTTGAGACATACAGTTTGCCACCGACTTAACGTTACAAGAACACTAACGATATGTAGCTTTTCTACAACGGGGTTGGTCAATTGAAGAGACAGCTTAAACAAAACCTACTTATGAGTATCATATGGCCGCAAAAACGATTAAAAATCCCGGGTGTATTATTTCGCAGAACGTTACTTAGATACGCACATTTCATGTTCTATTAATTTTTACAATATCTCTGTAGGAAGGTGTTTTTTTAAGTTCGTAAAGTCTAGCAACTCATCTTAAAAGACTGATGGCTAGAGTGACGACGTCCATGGTGCTGCATTCACGGTATTTGAAATTCTTAAAATCAGTTTTGCGTATTCGTTCGGCTGACTGACACTTCTTCGAAACGTATGAGGTTTCAAGTAAGATATCTGGTTGCCACCTTTCACTGCTGTGCTCACTTCACTGGATTCCTGTTGCGTTGTCAGATTATAAATTTTGTGGTAAAACTTCAAGAGCTGTGAGGTCGGTTTTATTGGCTGGTTTATTAAGACTATCCAACGAATGCTTGTGCGGCCACAATTCATTTCCGGTTAACATATCGTCAGAAATCCAGTAGCAAGAATGTTCTGTTCTCACTAGTTCTGCGGCTGACTGACATCCGTAGCCGGAGTCCGTTGATTCAAGATGGCTATGGGGCTGTCATTTATATTCGATCGACTCATAGCGATATGTGGAAGTTAGTAATCAGGAAAAAGCCACAATCATCGTCTCTAATGTAATATGGTTGTAGCACAATACCTTCCTTTTGCGCTTGGGGCTTCAGATGACAAAGCTGGAATATGATCCCAGCCATTCACACTGGCAGTGTGCACCAACAGAGTACTTTCAATCAAGCTCCACAGTAAGCATGATCGAAATGTGCCCAGCTGCTCTGGCTGATCAGGGCCGCATGAGGTGCGATGCGGTTGAGGAATTTCGCAACAACGTACGTTTTGCTTCCATAGCAGCTACCGTGGCGCTAACGTGCGCGGAAACATATGAACCGTTTGGCGCTGTTAACTGGAGTTGCGCAACAGATATCTGGGGACTGACTGCGTAAATCCAAGTTGTCGTCATTATGAGTGGCGGCACACAATTACGTAGGGTAAATCGTACCGCCGCTCAGCTGTCATATCACCCAAAAGAAGCGAGGTTGCCCAAGCCCAGAGAGCAGCAGACAAGATGACCGGGTTGGGTTGGAAAAACCAGTATTCTGGCCAGTGAATTCGTGCCTTAAATTGAGCTATCTCAAGCTCAGCAATAGTATATGATAATATAATAATGATATGCGATATATGTAATTTATTCTAATAATGCCAAGCCCTGTGTAACGGATCGCACACACAAGATGAATAATGCTCCTGACGCAGTGCAATACAACTGAATTCGTAAACCTTCCAGTTTGCAGTGCAAAAAGGTATCCATTCAATCACACCAACTAAGTGTACGCTGAATAAATTTTTTTTTTAACTTATACAGGGACTTCCTTTACCTCGTCTTCATTCGCCAAAATTTCATCAATGTCAACTTCGTCATCCAGGTGTTCTTCATCGTCTTCTCCTCCAGTTAAGGAGGCCCTGCCAGACTAAAATGGAACACATAAACGTGCCACTACAGTACTTTAATCAATAAACACAGGTACATGATATCCTCACGAACACCGGCTCACAAAATCGTAGAAAGTTAGTAAAGCAACAGTTTGGCAGGCGAGATGAAACGTTATTCCACATATCTGAACAAGGGTTTACTCACTACCTGTCAACCTCAGTTCGTGATTTTCTAGAATACCCATGGAGCACGTATGTGTATATTTATATGAACATGCAAGTATGAACATGCGAGTATCTCGCCCCAATGTTGTTTCTACTGTACATTCATTTCACCGAATGAAGAGCATAAATTTGTGAGACACAGCAGGCGAATAAACACTCTTTAGACATTAGGTGCTGGAATGTGTTTGGGTAAGTTCCCTAGGATGATTTATGCATACCTGAGGACGGTCTGACCATTCTTCACACGCATCCATTATTGAAGAACTTTACTTGGTCGGACGTTGATCACACTTCGATGGAAACCCAAAAGGAGACGCTAATTTCATTTCATGTCAATAAATTCAAATTATTGCTTTGGTGCCATATTTTTTTGGGAATGTTTAATGTCATGAAATAGCCTGCCTGGTTACTAACAAAATTATTCAGTAGATCGATCAGATAAGACGTGATAGCGGAGATTCATGTATATCGAACAATCCTATGTCAATTTTTTCATGAGCACCGGCTGTGAATGACTTGATCTATTTCGTGAACTCCTAAGCACTTTATATACTTAATCTTTAAGGTAATCAAATATGACTAAGGTGCTCCTATTAAAAAAAACAGACTATTTCCACGGAGAGTGCATGACTGCTCAATCTCAATATCATTTTGAATAAGAGATATGCACTACCTCCACGCCAGATGCTTCCACCAGGGTTAAAAGCTTGTACAATGCCACCGAAAAACCCTTAAGTAGAACCTCAAACCAGTGACCTGGGACAAAAGACAGCAGAGGAACTCCAAAAACCACTGCGACATCCAGAATGACCCAGCCTACCCGAGTGAACACATGTAACTTGCGAACTCATAAAAATGCTTTTTCCGCGATAAAAGAAACTGTAAAACTGAAGCTTAGTTGAGATATAATGTGTATATTTTTTATTTTGTAACACATAACCTGGTCCATAATGCCTATGCTCTCTACGATGACATCTTTCATTAGCCCGAACTCACCCTCGCATTTTCACGCCTCGCTTGCAATTCGGCTAAAATTTCTCCTCTTCTCTTCTCGCGTGTGATTTCCTGAAACACAATGATGCACAGTAAGGGTGCCTGATAAAATGGTTTTGTGGTTTCATAAGTAACTTGTATGAAGACAGTTGTGTTGTACTAGTGAATGTCACTTAGCATAAACTGGTTTCCGGAAGGACCCTAGTGCTGGAAAGAAGCCATGTGTGGTTTGTTAGCTGGCATATCTCCACGTTTTGTGTTTGGATGTGTAACAGAAACGTCTTTGTATTCAAGCCCACTTATTAGGAAAGCAGAGTGGTTCCTTGGGGATAGGTCGGTAATTTGCCATCGAAAACCTCATCCTCTACCAAAGATCGCTGAATAGAACGTTGGAACTGTTTTTGGCTCAATAGTCTACTGTCAAGATTTCCGTCCACTCTTCAGAACCTTCATGGAAACCTCACCTGATAGGTCACTAAACACTCAAATAGCACAAAACAACAGTTCTACTTCCTTACACACTCATCTGCATACATATTCGGTTTTAACGAGGGGCTCACCTGGAATCCAGCTGAATTCCTAGTTTTTGATTTTCTTACTCAACTGAATGCGCAGATGAGTATATCGGTCAAATTCTATGCAATTTGGGTTCACGTAGAACATAAGATTGACGGAAACTCGGAGACCGCGCCTACCCAAGAAGAGCGAGACCGGTCGTGGGCTATCGAAGACTTTTCAGCAACTTTACAAGTAATGCATCAGCCCTACTTCCGCTTTTCTGTATGATTACGGTTGTCTCTCCAGTATGCTAGTGCGCAGCAAAAGTCAAAATCCGCTATTATCGGACTGAGTGTTTTCGCATCTCATTCGACCCAAAAATAGTTCGGAGGTTAGGCTTTGTCCATGCAAAAAAGACCAACTTTAAATCCGGTTTTGATCATTCAACCAATTTTTTTCACTACGGAGGTAGTGGAGGTAGCTATGCATAAAACGGGTACCTAGCCGGAGGGGTTGATTTAATTGGTAGCATAATTACTGGTAGTTCATTTGTTCGCCTTCGACTTTAACTAACCTTTCATCAAAGCAACGGGGTACACGTAATCCTGGTAGTCAATTCCTATTAAAAATTCACTCCAAACGGAAAGTTTTCGAGAGCCAGCAAAATTAAATTACGTGTCGGCTGTTCACTCCTAAATTGTCAAGAGCCAGAAGATTATTATACAGCGCCTCCATAATACGGTTACAAAACTCATGCACGGTAGTCTGTGTCTCCTGTTTTATTGTAGTTGGTAATTTGGCACTGAGGAGCCAAAACGAAAAGCGTACATCTACCAGCTTCGACCTTCTTGCAGTATTGTTCAGATACTGAGGGGGAGAAATTGTTTCATGTTTTTCAAACGACAGGTTCTCGATCCGCATATCACTATTCTACATTGTCCAGCTGTTCTAAAATGTAGGAGTGCTTAGGTGCACGTGGGCATTAAGTTGTTATACGGATGATTGATGGATATAATCCGCGAAGATTTTTCGAATTACTGCGAAGCAGCAAACAGAAAACAACTTGTTCCAACCTAGGTTGGGTTTTAACTGCGAACTCCCCGGTCTGTAAGTTTGTGCCACAGCCTACGAACAAGAAGCTAACAACAGCCTTCAGTATTTGAACACCCTTTTTACTCTGGGCTAGACGAATCCGCTAAACGCGGTGTTTACGGAAAACTTCCATGTTCGGGCCAGTTGGTGTATTTCTCCTGTTTCAACTGTATGAAGCTGAAACGTAAGGTGGTCCAAAACTCGCTGTCATTTACATACCAGATTGTGTCTACGATTAACTGGAACCTACTACGGCTATACTGGTGAGAAACGGACATCCACCATAATTCACGGAACGATACTACTGACAAAAGACAGCACCTCCTAACGTTGGCATGGCATCCAAAAATGCAGCCTTTACAGACCATTGCTTCAAAGTATGACAGCGTAACCTTTAGAACAATCGAAAGATAACTCTCAGGGCTGAAGGCTGTGTACTACTCTGCAGCGGTTCGAGTTCGCAGCCAGACAAAAGCGTTGCCACCATCTTCTATCAAGGGGGATAAAACTTTTCGAGGCAAGCTCTACTGTGTACACCAGTTCACGTCTAACTGCGGAGAAAGTTACATAGACTGAACCCATAGGTGCCTCAGTGATCACACGAAAGAATGCCTGAACTTCTGGGTCAAAAGTCAGATTACCGTAGAAAGCCCTACACATTTGCCTGAGCGCTAGCTATCACGGTAAGCGATCGTCTACAGTTCACTGGATGATTTGATGTCGGACTTAACTGTTCTACAAATCCGTCGATAGTTACGTGTTCTGAAGTTCATCGGAGCCATAGAATTCAATCCACAATACCTCCATTGTGCGTCCAAAAGGAACTCGATGTGACGCGCAGAACACCCTGAAACTAGTATGACTTCTGTCACTACCTTGTCATTGACCAATCTTTCCCTAGTCACATGATTGTGCCCTCCCTGCCAAACTGCAAGAGCAGTCTCAGCTTCTCAGAGTGGGAAAAAATTAGCAAAGCTTATCACAGTGGAATATGTTTGTCGTATGTGAGTGAACTGATGTTCATTGTTTCTGATATGTTGAAAATTCACAATAGTGGCTTTAATATGAGTGGCAAGGCTTTTGGGTCAGTAGAATATACAAAAAAACGAGGAATGGGACAACTGAACCTTTCTATCTGTAAACGTTTTGCCAAGCTACGAAAATGTTAATCAGGAAATATTTACAGTGCCCCTCCAAATAATGACAGTGTTGAAGCAGCTGAGTGCTTAGTAAATAAAATATTGCATTGAAAGGCTACTCCTTTGAGCTTGAAATGATCACAAATATAATTCTTTCTTTTGATTATGACTCCACTTTTCCATTATTTTACATTTGCTGGTTGACCTCTGCGAATGGATTTGTACAGCATATGAGCACAAGTGTATGGGAACTACATACAACCACCAGATCCGGCGAAGGTTCACAGGTTCCGCTATAGATCGACGAGGCTATATCATAGGAACAGGTGTCGTGTCCTCATTGCTCGGTTGTCCCATTTTTACTACCACCAAATTGTGCCAGATACAGACAATTGACACTGGTGCATAATGGAAACAGCCAACATTTAGGCATGCATATCACCGACTACCGGTAAATCAGAGTTAACTACGCGCATTATTTCAAAGTAAAAAGGTGGAAAGAGCGTTGGTAAATTGAACGACTTAACAACAATTTCATACTCAACCAATCTGTTCCTTGGAGTGAGTGCTATTGATACTTTTGGCGTACTAGGTCCACTTGTCTGAGAAAAGTTTCGATTATTTGCTTTTAAATTTCGGAAAAAAGGGTAAATGTGGAACACAAGGAAACTGGAAGATATTCATCATAACTTTGAGTAGGGTGAAAGTAGTAGCTTCCAATCTGTTGGATATCGATGCGCGATAGAAGACCAAAGAAAATCTCTCGCATTAGGGCGTACTCGCAAGTGTGTTACAGCTAAACTGAAAGTAATTGGTGGCCTCGTTATCAACTTCAGGTAACGTTACGATCGATTGTTTTGTGCGTCGTTTTAGACCTATTTTTGGAATTTGAGGTGTCTAAGCTATAGGTCATTGTCCCCCAAATCGTACAAAACCTGATAAAACTTTATAAAATGGGTAGTTAAACCTGCGAAAAAAATCGACCTGGTTAGCTATCCCAAACTGTCCACGAAATAAATGACTGCTTTCATGGTGTTTGGGGCAAAGTTGGGTCCCTTATATAATATTCATTATACATATCTGAAGTCAAGTTTTGCTTATACACACTTGCAACTTAGCAGCACAATATTTTGTGCTCTATGGAACGTTATACTGGAATTTCGAATGTGCTTACAGTGACTAGATACAAGTGGCCGAACCGCTTTCGCATCCTCGGATAAGCACAGAATGATGTACATTCTCCCTTGTGGGATGAATTTTCGGATACAGTTGGGACTAACGCAGGCAATGGATTACCAAAGCTAAAATTTGATTCCAAAAATTAGTAAAAATCCGCTAAATGACAAGGAAGTCGATGAGAGATAACCAAAATAAACGTTTCTCATAATTCTTACAAAAATGTCGTCTGCATACGTGCAATCTGGGGCATAGACCAAGTTGAGTTGTATTTGAGAGCACCAACCAACCAATCTGGAGACAGGTCCATCAACAAGCCACAATAAACCGCTTGTAGTTTCAGAAAGATGTAAACCAACTTAGGCCTTGATAATCCCCGCTGGAAAGATTTTAGGGGGATACTTTCTTACTTGAAAATATTGGCATTTGTGAACCTCGCTGTTATAAATTCCTGGATAAAAATGTTGGGAAACTGAAGGTTGATTTTTCCATACGAGAATACATAGACTAAGAAGCATTTGCGGCGCTGCTTTCCAAAGCTGGATGTAAATAATTCATTTACTTGTTTTTCAAACCATTGACAGACCGTGTTAAAGACATTACACCATAGTTTGTTGATTCGGAACCAAAACGCACGCCCGGAGCACTCACTAGCTTTACAGATACTTGTCAGACGATGACTACGCGCAGTTTGCGAAATTTCATTTTCCCGTGGTTTTAGCCCGGAAAGCTATATCGAAATTCACAGGCTGTCGATTGAGCTGCACCAAAACGATAGAGCACTTTGCGATAAAATACGTTTGAATACCTCTAGCCTTAGTCAAGGATGCATTTAAATTCTTCAAATGGGTACCGTACTTTGCCTTGAGTTTGTGATGCAGATCGTAAAAAAGCCGTCTTTCGATATATATATATATATACATATATATATATGGTTGGGTTTTACTTCTTACCTTTTTCCGGGCTTTCCATGCTTTAAGCTCTGCTGCATTGGCGGCCTTTTTGGCCATGCGTTTCCGCCAAAAGTCCAGCCTGATTGGAAGTAGACGACTAATCACTTCACCCACATCCGTGTTTAGGAAAACTGCGAAGTCCGGGAAATAATTGGAATCAACCAAAAATTGCAGCTCATCGGCCGACATTGGAAACCCTTCAAGAATAAACCCGGTCGATTTGTACGGTTCCTTAGTCCAGTACTTCCCCAGAATCCACTCCATGGTTTCAGGTGGCAAGGGCGTACCTTTTAACAAATATTCCACCACATTTTGTTCGTTCTCCGTTAGTTCTTCTTTCGTCGCCCCGTAACCAATGACATCACTGTACTTGTCGATAGTGGGTCCATCAGCTGAACTTGGCGTCACACCTTCCTCCAAGCTGAAAATATTTACAAAACTGTGTCATCCGTACTCTACTGCGTGACAGTCCGTTGCACGCAGGCCAGTAGTGGACCCGGTTTTAACCAGAAGATATCAATTAGCCTATCGATCAGCCATCCAATCAATTAATCAATCCAAAAACAACCCAGGCAGCTGCAGTAATCAAAGCCGGTTGATGTACACCAAATGTCGGCGGATGACCATTTGAGGGAAAATTTCTTCAGCAAAATGGACACAAAGAGTATGAACGAAGGTGACAGGGGAAATCAGCGGCTGAATCACAGACCAGAGTGGTCTAAGTATAACACTAACTTGATTCAAATAGACACAGATGGTTGTCCAAATAGATCTCCCAGAATTCAGCTAAACAAGTGAGATATAGACTGTCTCAACTACCACCATCTTGTTTGATGCCATCCAGGCTTAAACAGACTGGCAGTGCTTCAACCCCCACGCTTCTTGCGGGTTGTCATGCTCACCTACAACCAAACGGCATTGTGGGTAATGCGTTTTCATTTAGAAGTTTGAATGTTGATGCCCACGATGATGACTCAGTCCATTGTGGCTAAGCCGCAAACAACAAAACACAGTTCTGATTCACCTACTAGCTTTGGGAATCCTTAACAATGAGCGTGCTTGGAGCTTCGTTGCTAGGAATTCCGCCCCAGCTTAGTAAGGATATTTTGGAAACCTAAGCTAAGACTAGTTGCAACAGTTGGAAATCATTCATTATATTTATGTCTTGTACAGACGTACAGCTGAACGAACTTTGTCTGGCGGTTTGTTTGAATCTCATGCCAGAGACAAATGACTGCACAGTCTGTCAGTAAACAGTAAATTCTCTTCATGGATACCTTCCAAATTAGTCTGAAGACAAGGCGAAAAATTTGTACATTCTGAAGTTTCATCATACTGACCAAATAGTGAAAGGAATCCTCCGTTTGAGAGGTCACATTAGGAAGAACTGACTAGATCGCGCGCGATTCCGTACACCTTAAAAGTATAGTGTAACAGGACTGCTTTACAGACCATGTTTGCTTGGGTCTATGATCCTGGATTAACATAAGTTAGTTTGCAGTTTAGGAATACTTCTTCCACCAAAAAGCAGTCGGTTTTTTTAAGAGGTATTCGCGTTCGTGTATATATGACATTACTTTGTCATGAACCACATGTTTTCTGATCGACACTATCTGATATGCCCACGTGGTGCTCGGTAGATATACTCCTCGGAACTTACTGGCTTCTAAGCTTACCTCAGGTCTCTCTCATAGAAAAAAAAGTAGTCGACTTAAGATGGGGCTAAACCCAGAAAAGAATATTTCTCACATAAGTGCGCTTACATTTTGTCACAGAGGTGTACAAAAATAATAAGAACCACAGCTGCCGAGATTGGATTTGCCCCCAGTTCAGTACCGATTCAAGCTTGTTGGTTAAAATAACACCCTTAGCGGATGTACCAGTTAAAACTGTAGGAATAGGGCAAAATTCATCATTAAACGATCGATGCATTACTGAAACTGGTATGGAAACTTGCTGCTTTGATTTCCTTAAGATGCTTGGCAGAGACCAAACAAGACTGGTACCAGTTGTCGATCCAGAGAGTAAAGATTGAAACGGAAAGGTGAACAGAAAGGTGTCTCAACAGCGCACACTTAAGAGTTTTTTATCAGAGCTTAACAGCCTCATTGCAGCTTTTAATGGGCTGACACATTGTAATGGACAAGTTTCGCTTCAACATGGGGGATTTCTTGATCAGTATTGTACAAGACGAAAATCTGCACGAATAGAACTTAGGAAGTCTGACAGAAGCAGACACGTTTCAGGTCTGCGCCGTCAGGAATCCATTTTAAATGTATGCATGGAATAGTTTGATGCTAGAGTTGAAAATAAAGCAAACCGATGAGTACTGATGAAGACGAAAGACCAGGCTTGGTAGAGCTTTTCGTCATCCGGTCGGATATCTTTCGAAGCTTTTTTGGAAATCTTTGATGCGAAAGGTCAACGTAAGCCCATTACAAACTTCGTGTGCCACCGAACACATTTTATTATCTACGGTGCGCAATTAAACGGCTCTATGGGCGTCGCAGTTTTGAACTCATATATGTGAGACTGCGTCGATGACTATTCGGGTAAAACACTCTGACTATTCGTATCGATCAGACAAGAACTAATTACAAGAATTGCAATATGAGCCGAATTCACCAGCTTCGCGAACTTGGTGTACGCGCTGACCGCCATGTCCCATCCTCCTAAGCCCAGCTGATGGAGGCTGGGAGGCTGATAAGGCTGAGACGTTTCGAAGTTCTTGTCTAGTTGGAATTCAACTGCCTCTTTAATGTGAATGTCTGGTTGAATCCAAGCCCTGGGTATTTATCACTTACTCCTCGAAGACCGATGACTGCTGAGGTGAAACCTGACTACTCATGAGTAGGGAGACGGTTTCTGAATACGCCAGCAGCTGAGTTTGACCAGCAAACAGCAGATCAAACTGTTGTCCGCGTCAGCATGAGAACAATGGATCAGGCTAAGCATAAACAGGATGCCGTTGAGTATTTTTGCAGACTTCAACTCAGCTGCTTCGACGTTTCTCGTTGCAACTTTCTACATCCGGTGGATGCATGGTTACCAAAGCTGCTTAAGTTGGCTCACCCAGTGTATAAGGTAGACACTGAGCCACAAGTCACCAAAGTTCAAAGCTCAGTATATCACTGCAAAAGTGAATCCTTCTAAGCCAAAAGCATCAGCGCACAGGCGTCCAAAGTGGTAGTCACTGACTTTGATTGAGGCTAGTTGAAGCGGTATATATATATATATATATATATATATATATATATATATATATGTTTTTGAGTGTCACTTTATAAAATAGTGCACCGAAAGCAAAAACTTGAAACGAAGTATTTTTATAACCAGTGCTAATATTCGACTGATATGCCCCCAAAAAGCGATGTGTACATTTCCAAGGAGAAGCTAACTTCACCTACTTGGGTAGGACAAGCTCCGGTATAGGTTGTTCATCTTCGTGTTCTTTGCCAAGTTTCTTGCCCACCTTTGGAAGGACAATTTCCTGTAGAATATTGTTGAAGTCTACGTGGAATATGTCTAGTGCTGTCGCTAGTTGGCGACCGTGCAGCGTTTTCCCGCATCCAGGCGGTCCGAGAAGTAAAATTCGCAATGCAGGAACCTGAAGGTAAGACAGGGTTTCTGAAGTTAACGTCCCAAATCAAACAGGCATGATCATCAAAAACCAAATAAGGGGGGCTTGGTTACGAGTGTACTTGTAGGTTACGGTGTGTGAATTCTGTTGTGCTCTCCTGCTATAAAAAAAAAACTGAAAGGAGACCAGCGTGCACATGAACTGCCAGATTTATTATTGGAAGTTAAATTCATGTTTCTGGAGCATCATCTTTATCTCTACTAATAGATAGCACTTACCAAACTGAGAATGTTACATAACATACACAACGTCAAGGTAGCTTTGATTTGCAATGGTAAAGATTTTACTATCGTTATATAATTTGAATTTCACGGGAGCATCCTAACATCGGCCGGGAAATAAAAGGCGGATGACTTTATGTGGTGTGACTGAGAAAAATGGATTCCCTCCACTGAGGCTTTCTGAAAAGCCGATTGTGTAGTTGCGGACTCCAGTTTTCTCTTCGGCAAACTAAATGTCACTGCATAATACGCTTAATATCTGGATGTAAAGGTGTCTCTGAGGGAAAGAATGTTTGGCCCAATCATCCACTGGGTGAGCCTGCATGATACTGCTTTATTCTGACAAATTCTTGTGGATGAGTTCATTGCTGTCCCGTGACCGCGCATTTCCTACCGTTTAATCTTATGATCAAACTTGTTTTCATTCTTCAGAACATTTACACCCTGGTTTGGTCAACGCATTTGGTACAAGTCTAATGAATCAAGTTGTTGCACTTTTGTTGGGGCACGGATTCTGGTTGCTGGAGTTGTCTCCGAGATGTCCCCAAGCTAGTTATACTCTGCCTTCATGCGATACAATACCCAGAATGCCAACAAAACAGTCAGAGTTAACGGGCTCAATTTTGTTCATCCAACCATTAGTTCAATGAAGCGTTGGCGACTATGTGTGAAAGTAAGTTGTTCAAGGTCGAATCGTCAGAATCTTTTACGATTACTGACATGCTGCTGTCAAAGATTCTAAAATATTACCCATAATGATTTACACAAATTGTACTCTTTCTGACCGCAACTTGCAGTCTAGACGCCAAGGGTCTAGTCATTAGCAGATGCTTAACTTTGGAGAGCTTAACCACTATGTTGGGCCACCCAAAAGTTCAAAATATGTATTGTTATTTTCGGGAACGTGAAATTGCGGAACACCTGTCGTTGATGCTAAATTTACGTTTAAATATCTGGCTGTATGCTGTTTGTGCTAGTCATTGGCAGGACAAAGCCCACTGAGTGACAAATAGTTTTGCAAATGTTATGTAGCTCACCGAAAGTTAGATAATTTCTTCCTCTTTGGAGTCTGTTTAGTTGCCTAATGATTATCTCTGCACCTCACAACTTCAGTTTAATAACATCAAGCTATACAAACGCGAACCTCCAAAGCATACGGAGAAAATTAAAGGAACTTATTAGATATTCAGGTTGATTTGAGGAAACGTTTTCTACATTATAAGGGATTTCAAACAATATGGAAGGAGCTGAGAAATTACTGATATATGTGGTCAAGAGAGCCCCGCGAATTGGATTCTATGACAACACCGGAGAATGATATCCGACTGAAGTGTTAAGGTTGGGAACCATAAAACTCACAATATAAACTCAAATGATGCGGTTCAGGATAAGATTTTGGAAGGTGGAAGCTCGTTTATGAGCAGTAGTTCGTAATCTTTTTACTATTTTGAGTTGCCTCTTTGTTCAAGGACGACAAAGCTCCGTGAATAGCACTAAGAAACACAGGCCGTAGCCGAATGGAACAACAAGATGAGCGCAAAGATATGAGTGATTTCTGTATTTCTAATTTTCTTGACCGGCAGCCTAAGTCGTGCATGAAGCATGAGGCTTCAGTTCTTTCAAGTGATGAGGTGCGCAATCCGTGAACCTAAAGTTTGACCACATACCTTTCTGAAATAAGGATTTATTGACCGGATTCAAGTTTTTTTTCGATTGGATTGAGTAGTCCTTTGCGTATAAAAAAGACCACTAGTTCACAAAAAGCATCAGCCTGTTGATTTCCTTTTCCGCCGCTATGCGGAAAGTGAAGGTAGACACATGATATATGGTTAAAAAATGGACTCTACTACAGTTGACAGAATTGCGCACTGAGTGCAAAATAGTACGCAAAAATATCTCTTTTGGACGCCAACGACGTACATCCTTATAGCACAACCACCAACCCACCGCTACGCACCACTACGCTCCCCAATTACGCACTGATGATGTCACCTCGATTGGTGATGAAATGTTTGCAATCAAATTGCCCAGCTCAGCGAACAAGCCAACGACCATCTACGCTAGCTGAGCTACCAACATTTTCCTCTATAGAAAACTGACTATGTTTTGCACATTTTATCATGCATTACACTAGGGTACATAGTTTGGGTTTGCAAAATTTGAACAGAGGCCTCCACAAACCGTTTTCAAGCAAATCAACCAAGGAGTTTCAGATCATGAGCTTGGACTGTTTGTTATCTTACACCAGAAGAATGACTTCCAATAGGTTACTTACGTGAATAGGACGCTCCACATCAAACAGAATTGATTCCGGTGATCCCATAAACTTTGCCCTTGCCTCCTCGTTTGAAAAGTAGTACACAAGGTTATCAAAAATTGCACCAACATCGGGATCACCAGCTCGAAGTACACCATGGTCATGCAACGTAACTGGGCAGAAGTAACTTGTCAGCCCAAGTTTTTTAAGCATATTGCGACTGGTGTTTTCTTCCTAAAGTTAAAAATATTCGAAAAATTATTTATTCAAACATTAAATAAGTCATTTCGAGCAACCTTAATACAATATACAAAACTATACACTTGCGTGTAATTTCGCGTGATGGATGGCACCTAGTACAAAGTGTTGTCAAAGCCAGTTTTACTATGTATACCAAAGAAAACGCCTAACGGGGCCAGCGCACTCTAGTTAAAGCTGGTTTACAGTTTACATTACGGCTGGATAGCTGAGTGAGAAACACAACCCTTTAAAGTTCTGGCTAAAGCTAGCCTAAGTGCAACTTTCCAGACAACAGTAGACGTGATCTTCATTCAGCTAAAACGAGTCAGAATTTTTTCGGCACTTCAGTGGGATTATTAGTGACAGATAGTAAAGTTGAGATCATACTTCTGTAGCACAGACAATAGAACATACAGTACAACGTGATTTCAACGGTGGTCAACGCTGGAGACGCTTCGATCTCACTCACTCAGTTATTGCTCTGTACTTATTGAGCTCTAGTGATTTATGTCCTTAACCGATGATGTTTGGTGTCAACAGAAGTCCTTGATTCTTCAGGTGAAGATATCACAGAATAGGTATACAGGGATTGTTTTATCGCTGGGGATTACTGGGACCAAAGAATTCTCCGTTTAGGCCGTAAATTATTAGGGTTTACATGGTGTACACTTGATACGAGGCATCATACGCCTCAGAACACAAAAATTTAGTTTGTCGGCCACCAATGAGATTAAAAACGAAACATATTGCCGCCTAAAAATGCCGCATATGTTGGTTTCCGCAGCTTTCAGTTATTGGGGGAAAAGTATCACCTCAACATTTCAAGAGTATGTTTTGAAGAACACTGATTACAAAATGTCGCGATTCACCCATTTAGGTGAAAATACAACCTGTTGGGCATGAGAAATTAAGCACTTCGCCTGTTTATCTCGGCATTAGCTTTTCATCAAGGAAGGCCTAGGTGAACTGACTGACAACAAAGTGATGGCCATCCACTAACCAAGAACAAGTGAATAGGGCAGACGCAAGTAGCCTATGTGGGCCCATTCGTTTGACTATTTCTGTGCACCTTTCAAGGCAAGAAAAATCAGTAGGCTTTCAAGCACCAAGCTCAACCAAGTCTGAAACCGCTAAGTTGCTTAGTTAGCTGGCAGGGTATCATCCAACGGCTGAGACAGCAGCAGACAGCAACATCGGTATTGACAAAGATGCTTCGCCTTTATGCTAAGTGTTTCCCCACCGCTTCGAAGGAAGTTCACATTAAGTACGGTTTACAAACACAAAATGGTGATGATCACAGAACAGCAAAAAGCTTTGATCAGCGTGGCACTAAGTGGAAGGTAATGACCTTCGTCGCCTCCAAGTCATTCAGGTCTTTGAAATCGGGGACCACGGTTATTTGGTTTATTAATTTAGAATTTATTTAATTTGTTTACTTATTACATGTTTCGGAAAGCCTACCACCATATACTTTTTGCGGCGTAATTCACTTTATTCGACGAACCGGTGTTAACAGTTCACAGAAATCTTTACTCCCGACATTCTAAGTCAAAATAGATTGAGTATGGCATACTAAGCTGTCTTCCCATGCAAAAAGTCTACTCGTGTTAGAATATTCAAAATGCTGCTTTGTGATTACCCTAGAACGCAGACTGACAAGGTGCACATGTGTAGCTACAAACTCGTTTGAGAGCAGTCAGACAATGAGCATAAATTTGCGTCCGTTCTTCATCTCCAAAAAACACGTCAAGCATTGCACTTATTCGTAAACGTTGTTTTTATGATTGGAAGTGCTTTATGAAAGTGTTTTATGATTGAAAGTGTTTTATGATTGGAAGTGTCGATGAATGAGCTACATATGGATACATCTGATGCACAACAAATCGAAAAACCAGAGATATTTTGGGTTATTACGCAGATGCCAGAATCGTTAACTAATCTGTGATGTATCACATACAGCCGCGCTCCAAGACTTACTTCCTCTTCTGTTGCTTCCTCTCCTTCGTCGATTTTCTCATTTCCCTCTTCCTCACCTCCTTCTTCCTCCTCTTGCTCACCTAATTCCTCGGCGAATTCATCCGCTTCCTCTTCAAAGGCTTCAGCATCCTCTTCTTCCCCTTCTTCGAGCTCTTCCTGCGAAACCTCGACAGGAGGAAGCGTGAAGGGCTCTACACAAAAGGAAGCTACTAGTTGATCTTTGTTTCTTTAACAGGGCATTTGCAAGCATGATACCAATCACATCGAAAATCACACAAACTATGTTCTCAGGACCTGATCAACTAAGTACACTTTGCTTAGTGAAAGAGGGGAGTACATAAAATGTACTAGCATCGTTTTATTACGTTAAATAATAAGAAGGCTAGGTTACCCCCACAGAATCCACATCAAAACCATGCTCAGAAACAAGCGCAAAATCCTGATGTCAACTTTCTGTAACTGATTCCAAAACCAGAACAAAGTCTCTCTAATACATATAGTTAAGAGGGTAACCTGAGAAGTCGTCATATGTCAGCACAACTAGGTGAAGATGAGCTGCGATAACTGAAACAGAAAGTGGTGTAGGTCTGCACATAACAGTGTGTTGATCCATCATTATTGAACCAAACTGTGCTTCAAAAAATACAAAGTTAACGTAAACATCAAGAATATTCTGATCTCTTATTAACTACTCGCTATCGGGAAAAGACTCTTTGACACTTCCCGAGAAAACTAGCCATCCGAGAGGGCAGACAATCTCACGTCATGTAACTACAACCTGTCTCTTTGATTTGCACTGTTGTGCTCAAGTTTTGTTCGTACTGCTGATAAGCCAAACGTACATGAATGGCAGTTCAATGAACTCTTTTGGCATCTTGCACCTATTCTCAGAGAAGCGGCCGCTGTCAACTGATTCCACCAAATTCCTCTTGTGAGAACTCTAGAATAAACTTGTTTTTCTGTAAGCGACTTCCAGGGACATTTTGATCCACTCAAGTCACAAGATGCACCTCACCTTCCAAAACTCAGTGGGTAAACGCTGAGTTTGCATGGGAGTAGACTTCTCCTGCGGAACAATGATTGGGTTCAAACGCGTTCCGCACGGTAAGCTTTTTCATGAGACCAATTCTCCACAGTAAGATCAGCTGATATTGTACCAGATTTTTTCCACATATTATCTTTCCTAGACTTCGGTCTAAATTCAGCGAGGTTGACAAAATAAACTGACAAGTCCTCTTACAAGTTCGAAGTAATATACACTCACCTAGAGTGTCCTCATCCGCGAACCATTGTAACAGTAAAGTGATTAGATATTTAACCTAAATGACCAAGCTTCGACCTAGCTGAGCTGACGATAATCTAACAAGAACGCAGTGTTTATCTCTGTCACCATTCCTCTCTTCTGCCATAAAATCAGATCAGATGTTTAGCAGAAGATTCAGTATGAAAACTTGGTTGGGCATATGGCACCAATGGGCCATTAAAGTGATCTTCACTTTGATATCGGCTGTGGACAATTAAAATTTCGCCCCTGCGTCGTTTGAAGAAACCTGGACTTAGTGTGATTATAGGTCTGTTATCTAGTACGAGGAAGTCCCTCACACGCCTGACAGTTATTTCACATGAATAGCATAGAGCTTTGAAAAGAAGATAGGTCTCAAGGTCAGTCTGATAACAAATCGAAACCATTTTCTTATACTATCGGTTCATCTGCTTGTGTATTTCTCCGTAATAGGTAGAGCCATTGTCTTTCTATGTTACGTAAGCCTCTCTCTTGCCTGAATCGTGGAAATGCAAAAAGACGGGGAAGGCCCATTTGATCCCACCGACCCACATCGAGGCGTGTACCCTGATCACAACCTTCATGAGTTTACTTTCATCGCATTCTATCTGCACCAAATGAACCATTAAGGTCGCCGATCATTAGCACCTTCAATCAACATCGGAACAACTACCATTTTAGCCTTGCGTTCAGAGAGTACTGCATTAAGAAAGCCGTCAAAACCGTGGGCCGGAGTTGATAATACTCAGTGACTATCGATTTTATACTCCTGTGCGAGAAAATCTGTACTCGTTGATTTTCATTAGCATGCTATAAGTGCGCAGAAAAATAGCACTAGTGTGAATTAAATTCAATCCGTTAAACTGCGAGCTAATCAAGCATGCCTGCTTTTTCGTTCGTCGAGCTCGGCAAATGGATTGCAAACAGCGCACCAGAGCTTCCCATACTGGGCAACACTGCTAACCGTTGGGCATCTGAAAAGTTAGCAGGACACAGTAAATACCAGATTTCCGTAATGCGGTGGAATATTGTTAGACTGGGTGTATCCACTGACCATTGACCAGACGGTGGTTGCTCTGCACCGTAACTAACTGTTTGAAATTCATCCTACCCGTTGTCCGACTGACTAGTTCACGGTCTATGTTGCGCTGTGGTTCGTTGTGGTTCCGTGCATTTGATTGGTCTGTTTTTTCATCCTTTCCTCGTTCTGATTAGCTCACTTGCGATTTGTGTTGCGCTGTGGTCTTCCTTCCTGCTGGTTGGTTGGTTGTTCGTTGTTCGGCAACTATCTCAGATGTCACATATACAGTGTATAAATTTGCGAAAGAAGTTTATACTTGAAGGGGAAACGCTGTTTACAAGTGGCCGGGGTTTGTCTACGATAACCTGGTATCATGACCACACTACTTCTGGCATCCGCTGCACATGAGCTACAGCTGAATTAACTTCGCCCATACATCGATACTTTGGATCATTTGCCAAACTCCGTCGAAAATACCTTTAGTCAAACGTGATAAATAAGCACGGTTGCATGCTGTCGACCACTATTCCATGCTTAATTTAAAGGCCGCTTGTCCTATACAAGGATCACATGCGACTCGTCTCAACGAATCCTATTGATAAGAGCTGGAATTGTGCTCTGAAAAGTTACAACGTAATGTCGCTATTACTTCTTTGAATCTGAAAGATCAGTGACGTACTTTTTAAGTGAATGAGAACTTCGTCCCTCAGCTGGTCAAATGATTTATCAGCAATATCGACGTCAAAAACGTCCACTGGAATTCCATATTCGTTCACATGTCCCCTCAATAATATCCCGCTTTTTTTCCATTGATCCGCATCCTCCTTCAGTTTTTCAATAGCTCCATCTCTTTGGTGACCGGGTGGAGGAAGTGGATCCGGTTGGAGTTCATTTATCTCATCTGCATCAGGGGTAGTTCCAGCTGGAATCGTCTCAATGTCTTCGGAAACTTCTTTGTCCGTGGACTCCTCTGATAAAACTGTGTTTCTGGCTGAGAAAAAGAGATTACGGACACAGATAAAGTGCACAGCAACTCTGATAGCGAGTATTTTGTCCGTATTTGTTGTGCAGTAACCCTATTAGGGATAATGACTTGTCAAAAATCCCATAGTGAATATTCTATCCTATTTGCAAAGAAGCAATGCTCGAACGCCATGGAGAAATGGTTTTCAGACTGAACAGTTTACCTCTGATTAATCCGTACTAATGAACAAAACTGCGCTTCAGTTGTGTAAGCAGTACGACATTTACAGTCACAGTAAACCATGTAACACCAAAAATTCATTTCAGCGTATATTATGGTGGGAAGACAGAATCAGTGGTGTAACATAAAATATAGCCATTTGAATTGTACGACTACAGTGTGTGTCAGCTGTTAGGAATGTTTCCAAAGGAAACGCAATTATTAAACAAAACAGCTACTTATGGTAGTGTGAAGATATTTGGTAATTTTTAGATTTGGTCATGTCAGTGAAGTCGAACTATGCTAAAAACCCGAGAAGTCCTGTACAGCTGCTTCAACCCTGTTGGGAATCATCATCAGTTCGCAAATCACGAAATTCAGATTTCCCAACCCTTAACCTCCTGTCCGGCGGTTGAAAACTTAACTGTTCGGCCACAAGCGGTTGCGCATCAGTCTGATGAGCTGTCACTTGGCCGGATATACCGCCACACATTCTTCACCCACACAGACCCTATCAAGTGCTCACGTGTTGACTGATTCCTCGAGTGATGAATTTTAGCTACAAGTTTCACTCATCTTGTGAAACTATTCTTCTGATGTGAGGAGATTTTGTAATTTTCATTTGAGTGAGATTTCGTCCTGTCAGTGAAGCCAGTCAAATCTGAAAAACCGAGAAGCACCGTGCAGCTGTTACACCAATGGCCGGAAGGTCGCCGGTTTGGAACCCTCCGAGTTTCGTGGGATGCGCATTGCTGATGATTCCCAATAAGAAGGAAACAGCTGTACAGTACTTCTCGGCTTTTCAACATAGACTGACCGCATTGGCATGACGAAATCTCAGTCAAGTTAAAATTACCAAATCTCCTTACACTGCCATTATTATGTTTCCTTCTTTTTAGTGCTAAGTCCAGTTTATAGTAGGGCCTCCTAACAAACTTGCCGGAAGTCATGTTAAAGAGCAATCGGTGACCTTATGGCTTTCAAGTAATTGGTTTTCATGATCAGCGGTTATCATAGGGGAAGATATTCATTAAATGCTAATCCTTTTCAATCACCGGTTTTGGCAAGTATGTCTGACGCATTCAACGATACGAAACAAAGACCGAGAACTGAAACTATTGGTGGAATTCCATTTTGTACGTAACAACACGTTAGGGCCTTCCCATCTGGTACAGTGTTTGATAAATATCAGTTTCTCTAGCATGTTCCCTCAATATAGCTTTTTCGACATACATGTGGGACAAAGTAAACGAAACCAAAGCCTATCTAAAAAATCCTCAGTTGGCAGCAGGAGACACAGAGGTTGACATCCATATGTGGTATCCACAATTTCTCGCACGCTCATCTTGAAGGGTCAAATATCCAACTACATAATTTTTTCGGGAAATAGCCCATAACTCACGGACCTATTCAACTAATTGCAAAAATCCAAAAGTTTGGGGCAAGTCGGCCAGTGATCTTGGGGTGTGAAAAAGAGACTAACATTTGTGGTATTTTTTATGGATGAGGGGTTGTTTAGCTGTGAGAGGCTACCGTTGGATTAAACCAGGTGGTTGTTGCCAACACTCAGCTTTTGAATCCGCATTGATTAAATTTAGCAATCGATACCATACCCCTCTGGACAATGCATTATTGTGGTGCTCAGAAAACCATAAATATTCACGATGTTGTCTTTATACTCAAACCAGATGCAGAGAGTTAGTACTGGTGTAAACTGGCAACCAAGTGGAAATGGACAACTAAATTCCTGACAAAATGTATTGAAGCAGTAGAAGCACACAAGAAGCTGGCATGTGGTCTGTCCAAAAATTACGAAGACTGAAGGCGTTACTTCAAAAACGACTTCCGAATAGGTTAAACTAACCCAGTCTTACCGAAAGTCTCTCAAAATTCACTTTGCAATGAAACCAGCAGTAGATACGCCTAGACATGCACAATTCCACTTAGCACTGTACGGCAAAGTGTATATTGAGGGTTCCCGAGTCAGTCTGACGGTATATTTCAGCGTGGTCTTTGTAATATTTTCAACTTTGTTTTGTCCATTGGAGAATATTTGTCAACGATAAATCCATTTGTCCTTCAGACACGACCTTTTGGTCATAATGTACCTATCATGAGACTGTAAATTTTTGTCTTTTCATTCAGTGCTACTTCAGCAAATAAGTCATCCCAAGTGAATCACTAGAATAACTCATGCTTTGCTGTGCTCTGAAAACGCTGTTTTCGCCTGAGACTTTCACTCTTTAGTACATTCAGGACTAGAATCGATAGCGCTCCCATGAAATGCTTTGGGGGGTTCACCGGTAGACTGACAATGCATCTACTGTCAGTAACAATCAAGACAAAATCAATCAGGTCCTGCGCAAAATGGATTTTGCACGTTCTTCAATAGAGTTAAGTGCGAAGAAACAGTAGGAAGTAGTTTCTATTCCCAAATCATCGGCTGTGAGGAAGCATGATAGGTCTTGAACGCAACAAGGTGGTCATGGCGGCAGGTAAATTCCAAAGATTTTGGGCCTGTGCAAAATGGAAAAATGTTTGTTCACTTAGCAAAACAGTTGGAATTACATCCTGCAGTAAGATCCTGATGCAACAAATAATACCCCGAGGAAGAACACTAGTCCAGGGAGTTTCATCACACACAAATTGAGTGGGATCTTATCAAGGCTCCGGGCATGTTGAAAAAAAAAATAAAAAATAATCGTTCGGCTGCAAAACTCTTTTGGTGCGTGGCTGCCATGCTACCCGAAGACAGCAAGAGGAATAAGATAATGCCAGGTTATGCAGGCCTAGACAGCAGCAGTCGAGATGATGGGTTCGGGTTCGAAGTGACTGCCTAATCCTCAGACATAAATGTGCGGTAACTTGAGGTCGATAAGTATTGCCATCAGGTCGCATGTGGTTACTACGCGTCACGGACTAAACCCCACAGAAACAGTACGCTGTTTTTAGGAAGCAACTGAATTCACCCTAAAAACGATACATACTCGTCTTATCTATGTGATCATGGTGATTGCCTGACCCCATTCATTGTCGGAATTGACTCTGTTTGCACACTTGCTTGGCTAGGTGAATTGCCAAAATCTTACCTACAAAACCCCACACTCATCCACGCAGAATTCAATAGTTTCTGTTGTATCCAAAACCGAAGGTCACCTTACCATATCTGGTCAGCTCTGTCAGACGATCATGTCAGTGCCCCTTAGGCACAAGATCCAGCGTTTGAACAATGTGTACGGATATATATATATATATATATATATATATATATATGTACATGAAATAATTACAGGTATATGCCTGGGTATGCTTTAGGTTCCAACTGTTTAGTTGTCGTACTTGAGCTGTCAGTGGGAGACGCTGGTAGCTTTGCGAGTGCCCCATCCGGCCCCATCCCCGGTTCTGTTCATTCACGTTTGTGCCGATTAAATGGCATTTAGATGGTTGTGCACGAGGCTTAGCATATCCAGGGTCATCAAACTTTTACGGTGGAACATCAATCGATTTCGTTGTGACCAGCAATTCTAGAAACGAGTGCCAAGCCATTGTACATGAAAAGTAAAATCCAAACAGTTGTGTGATAGGACGACGTGCTTCTTAACCAGCGAAATCATATAAAAATTTATATAAAATGGGGTGTACAAAATGTGTGATGAAGAACTCACAAATAATAAACTGAAGCAGCATCCACTCATACCTTTCAGTCCTTCGCGTTCATATTTGTACCATCGGCGCAGAATAAACTCCGAGTCCTCACTTCTGTCCATTAGACAGACGACTACATCAGGAACCAGTTCAGGAGCCTTTTGAATGAGGTTTTCCCAAACAGCTGCTCGTAGAGGCATTCCGTCCAGAATCCAGTTCCCATGACTGTAATAAGAAGAATGGATAAGAGACAAGCCACTTTTAGATCCAAAAATGAAACTGGATAGAACATTTTGATAGAAGCTATGTCAGTCGGTTCTAAAGGAACAATTTTTAAGGCTCCAGGAAATGTACCATTACTCTGAACTGGACTATACTTCACCTACTTCGATCATCCAGAAAGCAATGAGTTGGGTTTTGACCCACCTCATGTAATATCCTGCCCATTTTTGCATTAAATAGCACTATTAACAGATGGCGCTGCACACTAAGATCCGGCGAGGGGGGAGAGTAATTCTGAGTCACTGATGAATAAGTGCCAAAATAAATGAAACAAAAATAGCGCAAAACTCTGGCTGCCGATGTTTGTATGGCCGTAGACTCATGCGTAATTGTTCACGAAAAGGAAAGGAGGGTGAGGATTTGCTGAGAAAACATACTGGTGTTCCCAGTGAGAATAAAAGACTAGGAACATTAATGCTGGCGCACATATTGTGCGTGGCCCAGCCGCGTTCCTAATGGTTTTCACGCGTCCCAGTCCTCCTGACCACCTCTACTATGATCTACTGCTGACCTCACACTGCAATGATAGTACACAGCACCCCAGCTTCATATTCATCTACCACCAGTGGACAAATATATCCACTACCGTTACCATAAAGCAACTCCTAGTGAGAAGATTTGAATAAAAATCCTTCAGCAGATGACAGAGACCGTTTGAGGTCAAATTCGCGACTCGCTCATCTAGGTTAGAACATCAAAAAAAATTTACTGAGTGGTGGGGCCGCCGAACCATCACTTCTTGTCGAAAGTGGACCTGATGATATGGTCAGGTCCCCTAGCCCCAAGAATCTTACTGATCGCTTCACTGTGTTTCTCAAGTGTAATGGCGACATTTGGACAGTCAATTTACTGTGCTTGTTTTATAAAATTTACTGGTATTAACATCGTTTATCTTTACCATTCTTTCTGCGTATGCTGACTGTGTTAACATACTTCAGTGTTCTCACAATAGTGTCAATCAGGACCCCAATACAGCCAGCCTAACGGATTCAAGAGACGAAATCAGACGATTAGGATGATGTGAAAAACATACCATTATGCGCTAACTTTTCATATATCCCATCCTCCTGTCCACTCTGTCACTGCACGACAAGCACGCGTTTTTTACAGCTGATTATGATTATGATTATGATTATGATGATGATGATGATGATGATGATGATGATGATGATGATGATGATGATGATGATGATGATGATGATGATGATGATGATGATGATGATGATGAGGTAGTCCAGCGTCTCGGCATTGGGATAGCGCCTAATAAGCAATTCTTTATTGCTAATTCGCTTACTAGGCAAGTTATAAAGACGTTCAAAACAACTGTTCTCAGCAGGACACGTTGTTTTTGGCACTTCGGGTGAAAGACGTGAATTTTTATCATCGTCATCACCATCATGATCATCATCAATTATTCACCTTTGATAATGATCTTAAGAGACAAAAGATTCAGTCCAAAGTGAACAGCATTGAATATGGGGCCCCTTGAGTCTAAAAAATCCTTCCTTTCTGCTTTCTGATTGTTTGGATTGTGTCTCAGTGTACACAACGACGACGGTTAATGGTTCTTCAAACTGGAATCCAAAGCCTACTCAGGTGAAAACATGGCAAATTAGCAGTAGGAAACGAAAGATGGGAGTACAGCATACATCTAGATATGGGGAGACATCATATTGTCACACATGAACACCAAGGTAGGGTATGTTAAACAAGATGGAGTAGTGGCTTACGTCTCATGGATCATGAAACAATGACGTCGTTCCCGTCTTCCTAAGCTTCTGGACTGGATAAGTTGCAGATTTAACATCCACAAAAGTGAGAACGATAAAGTATGCTAGGACAGCGAAAGGTACAAACACCTGTGACTGTTGGAAAACAAAAATACAGAAGCTTCAGTCAAAAAGTTATTCACATTTTCAGTAAAAGTATTTCAAAGCGATCACCAAGGTTCTTGGGGCTAAACAACCTATAAGTATCTTCAAGCTCACTCATGAAGAGACCTGATCGTTGGACGAAGAAAGATTCGTTTTGGCCCGTATTTTATCTTTTCGGCATTTTAGGCCACTTCTTGAAAAAATCAAAACGAAATGGATCTTACGGATCACTCGGGTGATTCGAACTTTGAGCTCCGCTTGAGTGTTTGCCTCCATAACTATTAGGCTACAAGTGGCCATTAAACTTCTGCTAGAGGATATACGGTGCCACTCATCGGTTCACGTCATGTGATCTGAAGTAGGACTACTATTGGTGTAGATGTTATGTGCAAAACTCTGAACAGACTACTCATATTTTTTATTATAGTGCAAGGGTTTCATCTTGAAACTGAGGTCAAGCTAAACTAAATAAAACTTCCATATACTCCATCTCAGCTTCGAAAATTAACTTGCCTGTTGGATATCAGACCTATAGTTCTGAACTTCCGGACTCCATACATGATACAAGATGATATAAGTAGTCGCTTGTGCCAATAGTTCTATAAACATGTGGTCTTTTCTGCTATAAAGAAAATGTCATCCTATGCACAACTTAAGACTTAAGTCCGATCAAGTAGGACTGCTTCTGACTTAACAAATAAACTGCGTAAGAGGATGCCCAGGAAATTCGAACACAAACAGATGAGACAGTTTCACAGTTATTGTCGATAGGAGATGAAATAGATACTTGTTCCATGTATCGATAAAATGTACGGAATAAATCTCGACAGAATTCGTAAAAACAGGCCTTTTGGCCGCCAGCATTTTGAGTGGACGGCCGAATTCTCGCAAAACTGAAATCACACAACCTTTTACATCTTGTTACACTCACAAAGGTCCAGTCGGGTTTTCTGCCTGCAACTTCTTTTCAGCCTCTTCAATCCCATTGCGAGCCTCATTCAGATACAAATCCACATCCAGTTCTACCGGAATCTTCTTCGCTTTATTCACTGCATCTCTCACACGAACCTTAACTTCGTGATGGTTTCCATCGATTGGCTGTAGGAGATCTGTAAGTCGAAAAAGGTCAGAAAACATCTAAGCAATAATATACCGTAAGCTCAGGGACTGATTTTCATACAGAACCAACATTTAAAACAAAGTTCGTAATAATTTCACTGCATCACACCGTCATTGCAAAGAGTCTCGTCCTCTCGTTCACCTGATCCCATCCTGTATTTGTATTCTTTGCTTAGAAGATCTGAAAAAAATCCTACGTATGGAGGGTATTTTGGACAATTACGTAGAATTTAACATGATTCACCTTTCGGGATAGAACGGATTATTGCATTGGCCCTTATTTGATATTCCGAGGCATTTTTGTCTAATCTGTTCGTAGAGTGCCGTTGTAACAAAGAACAAGATGCTCTTATTTTCTCGGCTGGATATAGTAAAGGTGGAACTGGGATAACCTACGGATTCGATTTCCGATACGTCATAGATTTTGTACTCAATTTCCCGGCTCACTTCCGGAACGATGCGTTTTCATCTATATGCTGTAATTTGCCACTATTAGGACCACCAGTTATGTCTAAATCCCCCCGATATCGCAGGCGCTCATGGTGTCAGTTTCTGTCCCGATTGTCCGCCTGAGTGTTAGAGGTGTAGATACCTCAGATGTTTGCGTTAGGCTAGTCCTAGCTCCCCCTCCCTGTTCCATTTCCCTTCTCATTTTCATTGTAAAGTTTTATTCACAAGTTGACATGATGGTGCCGCATTGAAGCACCATGGCTTTGTGACATTGCTACCAATGATGATGATGATGACGATCAGAATTTTCAGTTTTTGCCTTGGCCCATCCTATTAACTTGTTTTTGGTATATTATGAGATTTCAATTTACTCAGTAGTCCGTGATGGTAGTATTGTTCACACATCACACTGCAACAGCACATTGGTTCATACCAATAAGTAATGGCATGCAACTATTTGGTTTGTCATTGGAAGCAAAAAAGCAGTCACTTCGGGACTGGTGGTGTAAATTTCCCAAAGGATTCCGGATGCTCCCAAGACTTACTCCGTGACACAGATTGCAGTTCGGTTGGAATTTTTACAGTTCACGTTTCACGTTTGTTGATTTTTGTCATGAAGTGTACCCATTCTAGGTCCTGAACAAGCCCGGTAGTCAGTTTTGCATCCGTTTCTTCATCATACGAATGCGGAACAGGACACCTTTACCTGTCTGTCTGTGTTAACATTCAAGGTTGTTGGAGCAAGTCTGCGGTTGGGAACGTGTTGGTCTACTAGCCCCACCGCTTATACTCACCTGGATGATATCATTAGTAAGTAATTCATGGAATAAGGAAAATGCTATTGGAGTTTTTGAAAAGAATAACGAGGATATGCAAGGGTGTGCTGTTTTGCCGGTCTACCAGAAAAAGCAGAAGTTGGAAATCCTCTCCATGGACCACTTTTTTTGCTCTTTTGTCATGTGGGAAGAGATTACCCATTGTTGTAAAACTTAGAAGCATTAGCAATCTTTAATCGAGGAGGAAAGTCTTTTGAGTTCCCTCACAGAGAAATACATCTGCATCACTCCTATGGCGGTAATCTTATTTTCTAAACAATGAACTTGAAGAACCATGCTGATGCTCCTGTGAGGCAGTTTTTCCACCTGTGTTCACCTCATTTGCCTTGCATTTTAGTTCAAAACAGGCACACTAGACAATACCCCAAAAAATTTTGAAATCGAAACTAACAAACGCGTAACGAAAGAATGTAAACCAGCAACATACGTTCGGGGATGTAGAGAGCTTTGACGGGCCTTGAGAGTGGTGTTAGAGGATGCGCTGTGGCTGGAAAATGCATAAACAAAACGGGCACCGGACTATTGTGACGTTATTCAGGAAATTTCTCCCCTGTTGCCTCATCTGCTCACTGAGATAAATGAAATTTCTGAAGAAAACACAAATTTTTCTTAAACTGTCTTAAAGTCAGTCTAGACCACTAACCAAGATCAACGCGTTTCTGCTGTTAAAATAGAATAACTAACAAATTAACCTCGTTAAAGAGAAGCCGGCAAACTGCAAACTGATAGATGCTCCATTATCTAGGGTTAGTGGGTGAAGAACATGCTGATAAATGTGGTAATGGACTCTTTAAGTCTTAAGAAGGTAACTTTTATACATTCTGCGTGGTTCAACCAAATAATGTGCACGAAATTACGAAACAAGATGTTGGAAGGACTCACCGAGTTCCTCTTCTGGAACCTCGACTGAAAGGAAATTCAGTACGGGTAATAAGCCACGGCTGATTGCGACCATGTTTCCAGTAAGTTACAAAGTTAGAACACTTACGGGTTTCACCATCGGCCTCACTTTCATCAGCTGTTTCCGCAACCATGTCCACAGCTTCTCGTTCGAGTTCCAAGGCTACAGTGTCCACCACTCCGTCGGTGGCATCCTCGATCATTTTATCTAGGGGAGTTCAAAGGATGTTGTCCATCATATAAACGTGTGTTTGTACAGATTCAAACTGTAACAGGCACTGATTCTAATGCAGATAACCCTTTTACGAGCTTGAAAGAATCTATTATTCGGGTGATGAATCAGAGATATACGCCCTACAAGTTCAGGAATTAGTGGTTTTTGTGTATGAAAATCCTATCATCAAGCGATTTGGATTAATTCAAACTAAAGTGAGGACCGAAACCCGATACATGATAAAGCTTTCACATTATCAAGTCAATAAAATCTTACTGGTCTTGAGTTGCAGCATTTCTTGCTCACGTCTCTCCTTGAGTTCTTTGATTACTTCGGCCTCGGTTTCGGCCGCCACTTGGGCCAGCCGTTCAGCCATCACTTTATCTTGCTCCATCTGAAGCGTTTCATTTATATCAAGCACACGAGCGCCGTACGATTCAGCCAACATCCGAATGACAGAACTTTTACCTGAAGCAGTCGAGCCCACCACCATCAAACGAAACGGTGGCCGAGGTTGTGGAGGCAGTAGATACGGTCTTGGATTGAGCATAAACGACGCAAGATGCTCTGCCGAGGACATACAGTAAATTCCACCCAGAAATCTATTGGACAAGAGAGAAAATAAGGTTTGACCTGAATTAAAAGAACGAAACTGGACAAGAACTACGGAATTATCGAAACACATGGTGAAACCAGTCATTCCGTTGGGTCCTCAAAGCATAGTTATGATCATTAGAATGAGCTTCTGTCGAATGTACCGCCCATCAAAAAGGATGAATTCATGTTGTTCGGGATATATTAAGATGAAATTCTGCCTGATGAAGACATTGCACTCTAGAGGACGCCTAGCCAGATACCAACACTATGGACAATTCCTGCAATAGAGTTTGCTCCCATGTGAACATTATTGCAAGACTGAAAACATCAGAGCAACTTTTATGCTTCACTGGATTATTAGATAAAACAAAGCTGTTTTCACAACTATCCATAAGTAAACGGGCTACCAGTATCTAGATCCATTCTTTATTCAGGCACATTGCTTTTCAGATTCCAGTCTCATGACTACCCTCCGAAAATATTTCAACTTTGTCAGTTAGCGACAAAGGTGATTTTGGCCACTCAACTTGCTTGAGAAGTGCACAGATGGATAATAGTCGAAAATCGACCTCATCACAGACACAGGATCCTTCAGAATTTCAACCCCGGATCGGCTACTGATACTTGGACAGTGACTGTCGCTTGGTGTGAATCACGCATAGAAACCAACCAAAAACCAACTGGCAGACAGAAGGGTCAATATTCTTCTCAATAGATGTCTTTATTTGTGGGCTTTTTTATTGAGTAGTCCTGTTGTTCATCCTTACTTTTAGATGAAGGTGCGTGACAGAAAAGAACGCGCGAGAAATATTTCAGTGATTATGAATGTAAGGCAATAAAACGTTGTATGGCACAGTAGGGAGAAGCAAGAATCCACAAAATGTCGGGTAGTTAGGCTATGAGTTGATCATGGTATTTCTTGGTAAAATTATGGAGTGGAAAAGTTGAGATAAGTGATCTTCTGAGATCGGTTACACTGGCTGCAATATCGTCGGTGAACACATCAGCCAGTGTTTTTCATTAGACGATACAAGTTCAGTTAAAAACTAAAGTAGGACACGCACAGTTACATTTTGCTCTGGTGTTTTAAGATGCCGATGCTTGGGAAAAATGTGATCCGTTTTGACAAATCATTTTAGGCGCTATACGAACTAGACCCAAACTGATAATGTTACGTAAAATGGACAAAATGCATGAAGCATCTTTAGATATAGATCTGACAAACTGACTGCACAAAGACTTCCTAAATTTATTTATTACCGCATGGGCGGGGACTCGCTTGGATGGAATTTCTTGCCCGACAGAGAAATTTTGGTGGCTTCTGTAGATTTCATCTTTCTGCAGGAAGCATTCCAACTGAGTTCATTTGGGTGCCTTTTCTTCTCCCGCATCCCTAAACTCCAAAATTTGCCGTGCACAAAAAACTTGTTGATAAATATTAAGGTAAGCAGTGGATGGACACACTCATATCTGAATATTCAAAAACAACTTTCAAAAATTGAAATACCCGTCTTGGAAATCGATGCGGATACCTACCCCACGGTGAATTCTGGCTTTCCCTGAGCCAAGTAACCCTTGTAAAGTGCTACCGGACAAAATCGCTGCCAAGCTGTCCGTTTCCATCTACATCTTGGCCCAGGCATCTTACGAGTAGCAAGGGTTTTGAAAAGTTCATCTGTTTCCATATCCTCGGGTACTTCTTCCTCTTCTGTGGCTGCGGAGAAAAAACGTACCGGAGCTACTGACGGATACAAATTCATTGCTTGTAATCTTGTCATCAGATTCTAAAATATGGACAAAAACAAATTTAATCCATTGGCAGTTTAACTTTTTGAAGCATCCAACGACTGGTTAATTAAATACTTGTAAAATGTTGCAGCGAAAGTTTTTGCTCAAGCAACAACATTTTTATGGTAGTCACTGCTGCAGACATGATAGCTGTAATGTTTCCTGTTTATTTTGATCAATAAATCAACAACTAAACGAAAGAAGCACTGGTTTATTAACATCAACATTTCAGAGGCCTCAAGTGAGTGGAGAAATTTTCATGTCAAGGGTGGTCGCTTACCAGTGTGTCTAAGTATCATTTTCATCCCAGTCACTGGGACTCAATGGTTGCGTGTACCAGACAACACTAATGGCTTTATTGTTGTATGGTTGCGAGACATGGCCTCTGACGACAAAAGGATGTGTGACATCTTAATGTCTTTGATTGCCGATGTCTCATAAGCTTTGCTGGTGCCCGTTGACATCAACGAATTCATAATTAGAAAACGGATATTTGGTAGGGCAGCAGGTACTTCACTCAGGGAAAACATCCAGGACCATCAACTACGGTGGCTTGACCATGTGCTACGCATGCCGAAAAGTAGTCTACCGAGACAAGTGTTGCTTTCCTTGACTCTTTCAGAATGGCGCAACCTACGAACTGGACAAGGTAAGACTTGAGAGAAGGGTGCGAAAAAGATTACAAAGAGTTCATGCGTTGTTTGTGCGGTGAGCTTTCCAGACGGCAAAGCATCAGTTCTTAACACTGGTGTTATGCAGTCGATGATGGTGATGATAACCCCTCCAGGATGGTGTCCCCGTGACCCCACCGCTTATTTGGAAACACTGAAAGGAATGGCGTTTGGTCGTCGTCAGTGGTGCTTGTACTGTCATTTCTTTCAGATTGTATGACCGAGCGCTTGGGTTTGTAGGCACTTCAGAAGGGTTACGTTGGGCTAGCACTAGGTACCCCCATTACCCAATCCTTTCTCTTCTTTTCACTTTGGGAATTTAGATATAATTAAACTTTGTGTTTGTACGGCAGTGAAGCATCCGCGTCAATACTGATGCGGCTGTCCCTGCTGATGATGGTGATGATGATGAGAACCTTGGTCCGGCAGGTCCACGGATAGATTTTTAGCTGCGTGGTTGAAGAATAAAACTGGAGCGCCAGCAAAAACAGTTAGCTTAGGGCAATTTGCCTGCATGGAACATCTTACGCCACTTGAAGGTTGTGAGAACAGAAGTTTTCACTGTGAATCTCCGCGGATTCGGCATTCTGGTAGGTAAGATGTAATGAATAAATGAATAATACTGAAAGGAATCCCAACAGTAACATCAGTTGAAAACCTAAATAAAAAAGCACCATCACATGACTTGGCTGCAGGTTTCATGACAGTCACATGTACCAAAGTCATTAGATGTAGATAAGCTTTAATCGAAATCTTTAACAGATCACCCGGAAATTCTTCAATGGCGCTCGTTCATCCAAGCTATTACCTTCAATGCATAGCTCCCTTCCCAATCTCCCCACTTAACGGTCCTGTACTTACGCTCCAATTTATCAGCTCCCGCCTTCAATGCGCAGCTACCTACCTCACCTCCCCAAATCATCGGTGAACGAAACTGTGGCAGCTACAACCACTGTACGACAAGTACGCGGTTTCTTACAGATGATGATGATGATTACTCGGGTCTTTGATTTGTGGTAGCCACTCGTTAGGCGAGTTTTAAGTGATTGGCTAGAATTTGTTAAGGAAACGAACAATCTGCAACCACAGCCATTAGAGAAGAAATTCTGTTACAAGCACTTCACTGCCATACAAAAACGTGTCAGCACGCTCCTCCAAACGCGGGGCTTCCAACGGGAGAATCAAATATCTGTACTGCCTAGATTACTTGCGTTGTATCATGCACAAGTGTGGAATCGCCGAAACAATTTCAGTGGGACAGCAGGAGGATTGGTCAGACAAACGTGATTTGACTGTAAGTTTTCCAGATTCCGCGGTCACCGGTAACTAAGTAAATATTGCTTATAACTGTACTCATGGTCTGCAATTTAAAAGTGTAGGTTTAATTTCCACTGGAAAACTTTGGGTTTTGAGTTTAGAATCTCACTGTTGATGATTAGAAATGTTAAAATATAGAATGCACCTGAGCAACAAGGATAGTCTGGCACAGTTAACCTTGGGCATATCGTTTCAGTTCACAATTCCACCCGTCATTACTTACATAAAACTGCTCTGTGGGTGTTTGGTTACCGTCTAGTTCGATAACATTCAGTGGATTCCGCCGCGAAATGAATGATTTAATGTAGTGTTTCACATTCTGTCGGTAGTATGATGTGTCTTCTTCAATTGTTTCAGGTAAATCTTCAATTTGAACAAACAGCCTTTCGTTGATCTCTCTATTTGTTTTTGGAAAGTCTGGATGACCCAGTTCCATCGTCATTCCGCCCTCTTCTTCCATCGCCTCAGGATCATCAGCATCAAATTCATGTTCTCCGGTAGCCTCTGTGAGGTCAGTCGCCACCGCAGCAGAGATATTCACATTCAGTTCTTTCGGCTCCTCCTGTATTGCAGGTTCAGGTTCGTAGCTGCGGAGACCGTATTTTTCACCATTCAGTGGGTCAACCCTCATCCCTTCCCTGCGTTTGCGCAAATCTTCGCCAGGAATCTGTGGCATGGGAAGATGAAATGAACGATCGGTTTCGTGATTGCATCAGGCCGACTGACACACGACGACATTTCACTCAGCTCCAGGGAAATCGTAGGTAGATAGCAAGAGGATATACATTGTATACTACGTAATCAACAGAACATGGTTTTTAAACGCTCTAGCTCACCATGGTCAGACAGAGATCGGTTGACGTATCAAACAGTTTTTGATTTTCTTGGTTTAAAGATGCTGTCCGCGCAGCGGAGTAAGGAAGTAAAATCTGTCTGACTTTGCCAGTAGCTGCTAAGTTGATATTTTGCCTATTACTTCCATGATAAAGTTCGCAGTGGCAGAACAAAATGGTCGTATTCAAAAGAACCCAACAGGGGGAACAACTGCATTTCACCGTCTTCATTGAACCACAAGGATAGAAATATATAACTTATCCTGGGAGGCAAGACCTGAAGACAGCACCAGGATTTTTTGTAAAGTCCATCGTCCAGTCTTGCCACCGCAGCTTATACTGCCTGAAGTGCCGTAATTCTTACAGCTATATAAGTAACCGCCAAGTAAATACGGATGGATGTACTATCATTATTAATATTACTAATACCACAAGTACTACTGCAGAGAGATTTGCGCATGATTTGTTTGACCCTCTTAAGAATGCATTACTGGATTCTAATGTGATTCTAATGTGTACGAAAGTAGTTAGCTGTTTTTTTATTCTTTACACTATCGGTGCCTGGTTTACATTGTCCCTCTGAAGTCATAAGTTATCCACGTGCTTGTGCAGACAGAAACATTGATGATACCTCCGAAGAGGCACCAGCACTTAGTGGCCAACCAGTCTAAAGTTGATACCGTATTCACGTTTACATCACTCTCTTTTGAACAGTCGTCCTTCTATCCTAGCGCAACTATTCTAGTGAATCCATACCTAAGAGGAAAAGCACTGGACTCAATTTTCACTCTTATTAGAGTGCATATCAGTGGCGATGCCAGAGTTTGAACTCCAGGCATCTGGTTTGCAAGACGAGCGTATTTCCACCATTCCATCAGCACACGCTTGGAGCATCTGAATTTTCACGTCTGGACAGGCGAGCATGTTCACACTCGAGCGATGTGATTTGTTTGTCCGATGACTCAAGCGACAACACAGTAACCATCCTGGTTGTGTCGGTCGATTGGTCTGCCTGTCAGAACCTCTCCGTCAGGTGGAGTAAATCTTGTTTGCCTCGGTGTTCTCTCTGAATTCTCCAACGAAAATTTTCCGCACAAACTAGGGCAGAGGTCAGCTAGACATCGGTGGCAAGATTGGTGTTGCCACCTCACTTGTTGATGAAACCAGCAGTTGCTTATTTTAAGGTTATCCTTAGCTTCACAATGTAGGATGAGCCCCACAACTGTCCACAGCGGTTGAAGCCAAGATCTTGACGGGTACCTTGAAGCTGGCTGACAAGACTAGCGTGAACGAATAAAACTGAAAAAGCTAGTAACTGAATTCTGAACCAGCGAGATCTCAGTATACAATTCATTAGTACAGATGAAAGATGTGAATTTTTAAATATCAGGATTTCGTTCTCTTTCACCAGTCACCAAAGCGAAACTGGCAAACGTTACAGAAGAGACGCACTGCATCAAAATGATGAAAAAGCTTAACGGTGTTTTGGAAAGGATATGTTCAACTACTGGGTAGACAGGAGTTTGCGAATAACAGCTTTTACACTCAAAATATCAGCCAATCAATTATTGTTAGGCAATTTGACCAGCAGTTTATTGTTTAGAACGCGCAACAAAACAGAGAATAAACAGTACCGCTCACACAGATGATCTGTTCGAATTACACCGTACATGTGGCTTCATTCTACTGCTTGCTGCTGTTTGTCAGGCTGGTTAAAAACATTTGAAAAGTTCTCCTTTACAGTTTATAAGAAACCTCGGTTTGTTGGTTCACTGTAGATGTCATCCAACAGCAAGCGAACCGACAAACGTCGTGTGAACTAGATACGTTGAACCAACTCGGAAGAATTGTCTGGTGTACGGCGAGGCGTTTTCACTTGATGAGCTAGCTTGGAAGCTGACTTCATCTTAAGACATGTGCTGATTGCTGGTCATCTCTGAATAACAAGCACATGTTATATTTTTTATTTAGGACAACATGAGTCGGTCTCGTGATTGGTTTGACACCAGCTTGAATGAAAGCGAGAATTTCAGGGAAGCCATTTGAAGAAATACCTGAGGAGTACCCGGCTTCCGTAAGTTAATCTGTGGTGCACCCGTTTTGGGTCTCTGGACACGGGGCTTGTACCAAACATCATTCGTAATCGACGGGCATGATGCCGGCGAACTAAAGTTATTGATCAAATTCACGTAACTTCTCTGTAAATTAAGTGGTCCATAGAACAGTCTGGCGTATTGGATGAATTTCCGTCCAGCACTGATGAGGTCCATAGTAAACGGATAACAGAGGGTTTCGAGGTTAAAAGAATACCCGGAAGTTTTCTCTGCTCCACCAATTAATTTTACGAGCAACCATC
>SJOL01000262.1:0-13583 GCA_004794785.1 Opisthorchis felineus
CCTATAAACAAGAAGAGGGAACTCGATCGGTTGGTATATCTGGATATTTGTTATTCCTACCGCACAGAGAACCTCTAAACTGGGATAACGCAATTCTGACAATCGATTAGAATGTTCATTTTGTCGATGACCCGGCTGTTGGAAAGAAGGCAAGTATCTGGATACTTGATGAAAAGTGACAGTCGATTCAGAAGAAGACAAGTCAGTGGATAGTTGGTGTGTCCTAGTGATTCTGATTCATAAACAAATTGAGCTAACCGATAGGATGGTGTGATTGGAGGCTGGTTTTAGTTTATCCGAGTTAATGGGTTAAGGTTCATTTGATGCAAGTGGACGGGACAGCTCTCCGGTCTGCAGTAGAATGATAGCGCGAAATCGCTTTAGTTTCTGAAGCAGTTAGAATTTAGCACCTTGCTTATTAAAGATCTAACCATATTAATTAAACCACGCTATTTCCCAGAGAACATGCTTCACTGGGTGCTAATCTTAACGACAGGATCGATTGGTCTTCCACTATCCGTATTTCACAGGCGTCCCCACAATAGTAACTCCAGTCTGGTTGAGTAGTTTCAGGAGTCACCCAAGAACCCAAGGTTACCATAATAGACCACCCGATTTGCCTAATGTAAGCTAAACTGAGCCACTGAGTGGTCGAAGCCACACCACCATTTAAGATATTTATCTTCAGTGCGAAAATGCATCTATCCGTTCAGCAAACCGTTCAAACCACCGCCGCCACACAAGAAGCATTTTAATTACCGGTGGAGGGTAAAATTAACGTTGCCTTTTACCAGTTTTAAGAGAGTACGCATGTGGTGTAACGTTTCTTGCTGGATAGAAAGGAGGTTGCGGTCATCAGAGATGCGATTATCATGGACGGAGTTGCTAGACGCAGGGCACGCAGCCCATCCAAGGAAAAAAAGCAGTCAGTTGACCAAGGGAGGTACCTCTTGCAACTTTGACATGAAAGAAAAGTCTCAGATTATGAAAAAATCTGACTTGGGTATCCTAGCCAGCGCACAAGTTCCTCGTAGTTTATGACACACTTGGAAAGCATTTTGGCCTTGCTTTTGTCCTTATTCTTAACTAATCACCGGGAGAAGGCGTGAAAAGAGGTTCTTAATTGTGACAAATATAACTCAAGATTGCCACACACTATTCGTCGGGAATATCATGAAGAGGCGGATAAGAGGCCGCAACCGTACATGGAATTCCAGGCTCTGTAACCGCGCGAAAAACGTGCAATTAGGCCAGAACGTCCCTTTTTACCTATTCTTTTCTGGTGCCTGAAAGCTAGATCAGGCCATTTGATTATGCCTATCAGTTAGTCCTCAATCAGGCTCACGACGACGCTGTTTTAGCCATCTTTCAATGAGATGATTTTTCACCGCTTTCGCACAATCGACTTACTGCTAGTTAATGGGGTAACTGTGAACAGACGCCTTCCTGAACCACGAAATGCCAGAACCAATGTGACATAGAAATCGTTTTTGGGATCTATGGTGCTCAAGATCACTGTGAGTCATGCCAGAACCAGTTTGAGCGCTGTTCTGGGGTGGGGGCCGTCTAAACTTATTGCCTAATTTAAGTGTCTCGTTCGTGGGATTAATTCATCGACAGTGGGACGATTCGGTTAGTGTTGTCACATCGTATGTTGTCCATGGAAATTTCAAGCGATCAATTCGTGAGATCATAGTGTAGTAATAGATTTCGCTTTTTGCAAAACTGTACCTTGAATTTAATATTCGCGGTCACATGAAAGCGGCTGTAAACTCAAAATGTATGGAGAAAATTAACTGTTTATCAATGGAGCTCTGGTCAGAGTGGCAATTAGAGAATTGGCCGCCAGTAGCTATCAAACTCGAGATTGTTCTCCTTTATTGTTTGTTCTTTCTTTCTGAGTTTTAAGTCTATGTGGGTTGCGATTGAAACCGCCTTGTTTTCTGTAGGTTGTTAAATCTTCGGGTAGTGTTAGATCGTGACTAATAACAAAATGACGGGTGACGGATGCACCGTGTTGAAATATACTGATAGTCCGAAGCCCCAAATATGTTCGAAAATCTGCTATGAAAAACTCCTGAAGTCGGGCTCAAAATGTAGATCAGACTTTCTCCGGGTCTCTTCTAATTTGCTGGTCGTTTCACTAGGTTATAGAGGCTTTAAGCGTCAGTCTAAACTTTTACGATGCACGACAACGTTTACAGTTCTTATTCAGAACGTAGAACCGAACGGTAGACAACCGGGACGAATCCGTGACAGGTTATGCAAAATGTTAAGGTTATCTACCGGTAGAACAACATAAATGTTCTTATAAAAACTAAAATGTGGTTGCACCTGTCGATCTTGCATCCAGAAGCACCAAATGGAACGCGAGCTGTACCTATTAGAGTGGTGTTCAGTGAATCAGTGCCCCTACACTCTAAAGTGTGAATCCTCAGAGGATCTCGAAGATATCTGTGTCTTCGATTTTTTTTAAATAAACCATTCTAAGAAGGAGTAGTCAGCCCCATTATTTTTCTCTTCTTCCCCTCCTCATCAGTTTCATCAACAAAATGAAAAATACGTCAGTTAAATGCTGTTGCACATTATAAAAACTTACTTAAAACCGCTGAAGTGGAAAGAAGGGAGTAGGCCTGATGCTGGCCCATTGCATTCAGGGAGTAGATACCTCGTGGAGCGCATGACAATTTTTTTCTGACGGATCCATTTGACTTATCCTTTTTTGCACTCCAAAGGACTCACTAAATTATTCATTAGGATATTCAGAGTTGTCTGAAAACCGGAATATCTCCTCACAGATGTACATTTGAAATTCGCATAGCGTAACTTGAGTAGCTAGACTCGGTAGTAACGTATTCAAAACTTCTAGACCCTTCACTAAGTTAACAAGATAATATCATCTCTGTGTGGATAGTCTGGCAGAAAATGGTGCCCTGGAAATGTGGATCAGCCAAGAACAATGTGTTTATGGTTTCAGTACTTCACCTGTTTCTGGTTTCTGCTGAGCCCGAGGCGAACTGCATTATTGTGGGAGACTTTGGTCACGCGAGAATTGACGAGAGGTCTATCACTTGTTGACCCGGATTCCGTGCTACGGGGATGGTGTAGTGACTAATTTCATCGGGATAGTTAGGTTCATCTGACATAAATATGATCTTCATCATGGCACTGGCGTCAACAGGTGACGTGACTTTTCTGCCTCCGTTATCTGTTGATGCTCTTGAATTATTTGGGGTTCATTGACGGTCTCACCAACTGATCTGGTCTAATGTGCTTCTTGTACGAAACTACTAGGAAATCCAACTCAGACAAATGAGCCAGATGATACAAATTTCTGGTCACTTTAGTTCGACTACTGGTCCACGTTTAGAGATCGAAACTCATTGAAACCAGCCTGTGGCGCTCTGTCCTGCTTGTCGCATTTTAGAAGGCCTCAACGGCTGTGTGGAGCTCATCGTATGTGAACGGTTTGCCTGAAGGTATATTTGAATGCGGTGGTTTATTGAAGCGCTTTTGGTCCTGCACCCTACCCTACGTTTATACCAATTATGAGGCCGTCAAGGAATGCAAAATGTTGCATCACGATACATCATCTAACTTTGACAAATAACTATTACCCTAGATGTGTTCTTACATTGACTGGAGGATTCACAAGATAGCTGCACTGCTCCTATTGATGGAAAAAAGATGGCAATACTGTTACAGGTAATGTGGTAGGAACTGAACTGATCATCAATCTCTTAGCCTGCCACTACATCCATCTGGGCTTACTATGGTACGCTCATGATTATCTGAGTCAGACGCAGTCTATTGTCGTTCAGGTGACCTATCCTAAACGATAATCCAATGAGCTTCGTAAGTCCTTTAATCTCTGTTACGTGACGTAAAACAACCTCTTCCATCCAGTTATCTTCATATCGGAATATCCGAGAAAAACTCTCAAATGTGGCGACTGATTAGTTTCATACTGAATCATGCTATTGTTACTCGCTGATAGAATTTATAAAGTAGAATAAACTGTGAGAAAGCTAATTACAAGCTATAAATTAAGGACTTGTCTCTTATCGAGAAATACACTCATTTGCAAATCAATTTGGCTTTCACGATAGACTCAACTGAATCTCTCGTTTATGATATTCTTCAGCTGAATGTGCTGCACAAAGGCCGCCTCATACTTCAGTTGGCATGATATTCGAGATATCGCAGTATATCTTTTCATAAAGGAAACTATTCACAAGGTCGCTGAAAACTCTTCGACAGCCCAGAAGAATATCATAAATCAGAGATTCAGTTGAGTCTCTCGTGAAAACCAAATTGATTTGCAAATGAGTGTATTTCTCGAAAACAGCTAATTTAAGCTCAAGTAGAACATAAGGTTGACGGAAACTCGGGGACTGCGCCTACCTGATGAGCCCCAAGAAGGGCGAAACCGGCTGTCGAAGAGTTTTCAGCAACCTTGTGACTTGTCTTTTACTTTGAGGGAGATTTGATAAACTTGACAGTCAGCAGTAAATCTTCGTTTCTTTTCGCATATTTCCCGCGGAAAATATAGGTATCCCTGCAAAGTAGTTAAAAAAGTCGATGCCCGCACAGTCCGCTACGAGTATCTGGAAAATAACTCATTCGTACTCGTTTGGTAGAGAACTGGCGGTAAACACAGTGTAGCCTTTTGGCTCACCGTTCACAAGTCTCAATTCACTTTGATTCTGAGACATACTGATGGTACAGTGTCAGTCGTGCGGCACAGACTGGGATAACTGCAAAATTTTTAGTAACCCAAGTGTACTCATGGTACAACCGTCCGAACGTAAGCTGAAAACAGACGTTTTGCAGAGCCTAACAACGCTATAGTCCACAAATTCAACCGTTTTATGCTGTCTAGAATTTTGCAGTTGGTGATGTCACTATTTCTGGGCGTAATTGGTGATTAGCATTAAGGCTAGACCAGGGAAATGGATTTGCAGGTGGCCTGAACTGTTTCGGATGATTCATTCACTAAGTTTATGATAGATTTGTGATGACGGCTGAACAATCCTAACTCTATCGACCGATGAAGCAGAACTTCATCGTCAATGCTCCTTGCATGCTTCGCTCGAGACTATTCAGTAGTCACCAATCACCAAATCCCGGGTGGGCAGTGACTTAATAACTCTTTGCATTGATTTTATCGGCTCATTACCGTTGGGTTGGCTTAGCTTCCCAGCTATGTGTCATGCGAGCGGGTAAATGCCCCTCTCACATCACTGGTCAAACTAGGATTTATTGTACGCCACGGTTAAGGAATCTTTAGATTTTCTACACTAAACTCATAAGTCCGGGGCCTGAAATGTCTGGTAACGCCGCTAGCAAAAGGTGCAACCTAGCAATGTCCGCATCCAGCAGGGCACACCATAGTTTGGACGTTCAGCAACAGCGAAGGCTGAGTACCATCCACAAGTTGGTGGACAACTTGGAACTAAGACGGTGGCAGCCATCCAATCGAGTGCAGATCGTCCACTGTACCTTTGATACTTTGATACAAAGGGCCGGTTTACTCCTATCTGGTTCAGCGCACAGCCGGACAAATATGTCGTTTTGTTAAGCTTACACCGCAGAATTTAACGAGTTTTTTTACACACCAACGAAATTCTGAGAGAATGAAAGAACCTAGTTCGGGGGTGAAGTATTTGTTGATGACATAAGGGTTCAAATAAACAAAAAATCATGTTACTCGCAACGTTACAACCTGCTTGAATGGCTTTTATCAACGTTTTTAGGAACAGTAATCGGATTTGGTTACGCTACCACTCTAACTGCAAGGGATGTAGGAAGCATATATTACAGGGGCGAGATGGCTCAGTGGCTGGAGCGCGAATTTACTTACCGGAAGTCGGTGGTTCGAAACTCACCTCTGCACCTGGACTCCTCCTGTCGAGGCTTGGGCAACCCAGCAGTAACCCAGCCCTCGTGCTCTATTCGGGTGGCACGGCAGCTAGGCACCAAAAAGGTGTTACAGCTGAACGGTTTTAGATTACAAATTCTAAGAAATATAAGCCCATGTATGCTAGGATCAAGGGGCTAGCGTTAGTTAGCGCAGATCCACCGCACACGTCATTGGATTGCGGAATAGTAATGGTACCAGGTCTGACCTGTTAATCTAATGCTCCGTATAAAGTTCGTGAAAGATCGATGGGAAGTAAATTGAAACTCATGTTTACTGGTAAGGTTTACTACGGTCTAAACCTTGAAGCCCCACCCAAGGTGTGGCTTATCGCTACAAACATACAGACGGAGGAACCGGCACAGATGGTGATGTAGGCTAGGTACGTCGTGCACTAGTACTCTACTAATGGCTGTGTGAAAGCGGCATTGCAATCTGTTTCTCCATATTTGACCGGCAGATGTCCATAAATTTCAATTTGCACATACCAGTTTCTGTGAGAAGTGCAGAATCAGGATCCAAAGTCATGATGACTTGATTCTGGTTGAAAGAACAGGGAAATCCTGAATTCGGGTTCCATCCCCTCCCACAGGTACATATCATTGGTCACGCTGGGACTCGAAGTTAGAATCCATGATATCTGAAGCGAGTGTGTCACCACTACTCTACCAGCTCACTCTGGGTAGGCCCAAATTATCGAGTGTGAACCGATGAACATGTTCGAAACGTGATTGACTTATCGGATGACTCCGAACGGTGACCATGTAACTATTCTGGTTTTGTCAGTCGAGTGACCCGCATGACTGATGAGCTCTGATTAGAGTGAAACCTAAGTCTGGCGCTTCCTTAGTCTCTGGTGTGAAATGGCTGCATGGGAGGTTGACTTATCGAAGGTAATCGGTATGGGTTTAGAAGCTTACTGTACTTCAAACAAAATCCTTAAAGTTTTCACGAGTTAACAAAACAAGATTAGCTGAAAAAATAGGACAATTTAGGGGCAGTGCGCTGATTGCAGTGCAAAATTTTCATTCCTGATAATCGTCTCAAAACCCCGGATTACCTTTAGCGTTGGTGGATAGAGAACGAATACTAGTCAGCCTTCACATCAAAACTTTATGTTCTTCACTGGGGTTGCTTCCCTTGCAAGCCTAGCTAAATGCAGGCCTAAAGCGAGAAGGCCAGCGAAATAGAGCCTAGCGCTAATCTACCCTGCGAAGCCGGAGAAAAACCAAGAAAAGACCATTTTTGAGTCAACAGTCTCCAGCATTTGAAATTGGCTTGCATACAGCCATAGAGTCCTATGTGATGGAGCTTCTTACAGGAAGACCGGTACGCAGAGGAATTACTGTATCATTCACTGCAGGACAACGACGTCATTGTGATATCAATTGTGAACCAATCTAATTTTGTCGTACACCCTCACGATACGTGCCGCTTACTGCTTCTCCTGAGTTGCGCTTGATAACACACCAATCACTGCGAGATAATGAAAATATGCGTAGGTCTAGACACGTAGTGCGCTGCGTGATAAGATTTGTCTCACTGTTCTTGTTCACAATCAAATGCGAAACATGAAGCAGCGGCCAATAGTGAGACATTACAGTACACACTAGATTTTACTCACCCACGCAAACAAAACCAATTTATGGGTACTTCGAACTGTTGAATTTCGGTACCAAGGGTCATTCCTTGTTGTCATCAAATCTGGACTCCAGTCCTGTCAACGGAAACCCTAGGTTTGAACTTACCTAGTCTGTTCGTCGTGACACTCTATCACTCTTTGTCCTTGGCCAATCCATATTTAGAGGAGAACCAACACAGGCTCGCCTAGGGTGAGCAAACACCGTAAAAAGCGAAGGAACGTAGCCGTTCCTCCCAGCACTCAAAGTGCACAAGACAGACTTTGAGACAATAAATTACGGTGCTTTACTAGTTTATAGCTGACAAGTATTTATAATTTGTTGTAACCTCATAAGATTTAGCGACGCAAACTCACTAAATTTCTAACGATTGCTCACGTGGACGCGCAATGTAGTGCAACAGCCCCACACTCTTGGGGGATGACAGTGTGTTTCCTTGTAAAAGATGTTTTTTGTGGAAGAGGTAACCAGTAATGACAGCATTTTCCGCGTAAGGAATGGAGAAGTGTGATGGGTTTATTCGCTTGGTCTGCACCAGTTCAACTTCAAGAGCAAGGTAACCAATCGCGCAGTTCTCAAGCAATGTATATTGGTTCGTTCTCGTCATGAGAAACAAGACGTTGGGATAAAGTCTATAGATTTTCTCTCCGGATTTGAAACAGACGAGACACTTGCCTAAATTGGGGAGACTAGTATAACCAAAGAATCAAGAAGACATGAATGTGCAATCATACTGGTCGAATTGCATTACTCCAATGCTCCGGTAGTTTACTCAGCCGTCCATTACGGAGTGCTAAGGCCGTGAAGTCCGCGGGCATTTCTCTTGCTGATCTGTATTTATCGAAGTAACGTGTACGTCGTGTTGGTTGACAGGATGTGCGCGCACTGGTCAAAATTTAAATGGCGAGCATGCGTGCTTAACACCCGTCAGATGTGTCGACTAGCGTGAATGTGTGTCTTCGTCATTGTCAATGGCATACTGAATCAAATGGGTAGCATTTTCTAGTATTACTGATCCAGTTTCACTTACTACCAATCCAATGATAAGATTGTCACAGGACCACACCAGCTTCTAAGGTGATGATCGGGAGAGTTGAACGTGATCCTTAGTTCCATTTGTTTGCCTAATCTTAAAAGATACAAGCATACAATCGAGTAATAATGGGCACAATGTGAGGAGGCTATCGTTTGCCTGCAACCTGATAAACCACGGGCGTAGGACAGCGTCTCCAAAAACACCACGTTATGGACCTTCCGAGCAGTCAGCGTACAATGCGGTAGCGTTTCCGTACATGCTGAACTCAACGCCAAATTATGATTAATGATTACAGACTTATTTTGGTTCTAAAGTTGGTACCATCGTTGCAAACGGTAAATCCTGACAGACGATGTCATAGGAAACTAAAAAAAATCATTCAGCTGTAGAATCCTTTCGGTGCCTAACTACCAAAGAAGGCACGAGGGCTGAGATACTGTCAGGTTGCCCAAGCCTAGACGGTGGAAGTCAAGAAGGAGAGGTCGGGTTCGAACCACGAACTTTCCGGTCAGTAATTTCGCGCTCTAACCACTGAGCCATGGGATAACCATGCTAATCAACGGGATTCTACAAATTCGAGTGTGTTTTAGACATCTTTTACCTCTGAAAGCAAATTAGCCTTGTTGATTCGGTGGCTCTAACGTTGTCGCATCCAATGATTCAGTGTACCCATTTGTATATATAAGCGTACATTTTATGCCAGCAGATTTTCAAGGATTTGTACCCTGTGGAACCAATATTTGCTTAAACCTGACAGCTAAGTTTCCTTAAGTATTTTGTGACAGGTGTACATATATTGCGTCATTCTTAACGGAAGAATGTGTGTGAAATTGGTACGGAATTCCCCACTATAACGGTCCTCTGCAATAAGGACCTTCATGTTTACCTAAGATAATTGCGGACCAGCAATGCTTTTTCGTTTAATACCGAGACTGTCCTCTTCTTAATGTAATTCTGAAGGTTGGTCCTTCAGTACGCAACCCCCCCCCCAATAACTCTGCTGTTTTCGAATCCAGGTAGACAGCTAACAGTCTCAGCTATGCGGTATGCTTATTCATACCAATGGAAAAAAATTTTGGACAAGCGCGTTTGGTAAAAAATTTCACTATGAATCAGGTAAATACACTCGGTTCAATATCAATTTCTTTTCCATGAGAAACCCACCTGAATCCAGCTGAATCTCTCGTTTATAATGAGGTGGCCATGTGCAGCACCGTCAGTTGAATAAGAACATTATAAATGAGGGATTCAGCTGGAATTCAGGTGAGTCTCCCGTGTAAACCTAATTGGTGTGTATTTCTCTGAGTTCATGCAATTTGGGTTCAAGTAGAACACAAGGTTGAGGGGATCTCGGGAAACCTGATGAGCCCCAAGAAGGGTGAGAGGAGTCATTGGCTGTCTAGGAGCTCTTAGCAAACTTATGAGTAGTGTGTTACGTTTATACACTATAAATCCTTTTAACGCGGAAAACTTGAGTAATTAAACCCCTTCTAAATGTAAATCCTTGTAGACCTTTGCCTGGACATGGGTTTGTTTCACGTCAATCCGTATTTCTCAGAATGCTAGATGCCATAGAATAGATAGTTCCCATCAAGCGCATTACTTTCAAAGGTCATCTGGATGGGTTCCTCTCCGCCGGTAATTACCATTCGTTAAGAAAATACGGTTTCCCTTTTTTGACCACGGCTGTTCTACATGACTTAGTCCCTTGGGTCAGTCTACCAATTTGTCGATATGCATCATGTTTTCGGTGGTCTTTTTTAGAACCCAATATATCCTGCAACCTATTTTGACCCAGTTTCCAACTATGATGACTACAGAGCATGTCACCTGGTAACTCTTTCAAGTTTTGGGTGAGGGTCCATATTCTCAGGTGGAAGGCTGATTTATACGGCTGCACATGTGTACTTAGCCAAATTAGACATTATTCGATTACTCAACGTTCTCGAACCATTAGGGCTCATGCTGTGATTTCCGTATACACGTCACCCACTCCGGTCTGAATGTTTTCTCTTTGTATCATGAACATGTTAGTTCTTACTTATAAATCAAGTTGATGTTAACGGGAATCTAAACGAAATCTCTCCTGTGTAGTATTCTTCAGCTGCACCTGCTGCACAAAGGCAGTTTCATTCTTCACTTGGAACAATTGTCAAGATATCGACTTGACACACTATATAAGGTGGACTATCTGGAAGTCTCAAGCAGTCTTAGAAGTAATCTTATGTCTTAGCAAGCGCTTCGATACCTTGGATATCGTTCTATATTGAAATGGCCTCTGTGCGGCACGTTCATTTGAAAAGTACTACACAAGAGTGATTCCGCTGAGATCGCCCTGGTAACACAGGTGGAATTCAAATGGACCAGTTTCTGTGCATACGTCAGATTTGTCGTACAAGTACGAACGAAGATTGATGATGAACATTCGGAGACCAGGCCTATCTGATGAGCTCCGAAAGGAGTAAAACCGGCCGCGGATCGCTCTATATTTGCAGCAACCTCAGAATTAGTGTTGGTTCAAAAATACTTTGATACCTTGAATATCGTTCCCAGTGGAACACGGAGCATCTTTTGCGCATCATATTCAATTGAAGAATATTATGGATGGGGGATTGGACTGAGATTTGATCGGGTCTACTGGTAACCCTTTTCGAATTTGCAACTGAGCGCTTATCTGCATACATTGTGATGTCATTTTGTTGCTAGGTTCAGAAAAGCACGTGGCCGGTGAAGTTCAGCGGACGAACAAGTGTTTCTAGTGTTTCAGCTTGGGTCATCGTCGTTAAAACTCGCAAAGCACACCTTCCGTGGGTTTGTCTGTAACTTGCCGGAGAGGAATTAAAAGAAGTGTTCCACATTCGATCGATTTCGGCCTTTCAATCTCCACTAGATTGAATAAACCATCTGCGGATTTTGAATCCTCTTCTAAACTTAGCCGAAATTCATCGTCTTCGCAAACTGATCAGCACACACCTATTTGAAGAAAACCAGAGCCTGAAGCCATAACCAAACTGTCGCGTGTCCGATCCTTTTGCGCCCAACCGGTCGGATACAGTAAGGACGAAATCGGTCTCGTGGTTGAAATTTTCGGGATCCTGTCGCGAGCTTCTAAAGACATTCGGCCGAGCATCGATGACTAGTCAACTGAAATTCTCTGACTATACACGTGGTTCTTCCTGCAGGTGAAACAGAGGATTCAACATACAGTTGCTATAACCCCTTCAACAGAATCCTTGTACTAAGTGTTGGGTCACAGAAAACATTTTCATAGCTTGAACATCTTTTCAACTAAGACACACAATGACCTGGATGTAACACATTCAGACGAAAATGAATACCATAGACAGGAGATTGAGGTTAGTCCCTCGTTAAAAATGAGTTAATGTGGAAATTAGCATATAAGTTGAATGCTCGCTTAAATTAGCTTTTACACCCCGTCTTCGAATGAAATATTTTCAGCTCCACCAGTATCGACCACTTCTATTGTCTGGCTATTTAACTTCACGTTCACGTCACTCTCGTTTGAACAGCCCTGCTGTCCTACAACAATTATTCTGGTGGGTCCACTCTGAAAGGAGGAAGCATTGGGCTCGGGTTTCACTCTCACTGGAACTTCTGTCGACCGGGTTGCATGCTTACCAAGGATATACGTCGATTCAGACGATGTCGTGCAATTATCAGAAAAAATCTTCGAGACTTAAGGCGAGCATTCCGCCTGATAGAGCAAGATGAATTTAATGGTCACTTTCTGCGCGCAGCAGGTATGTGTATGTATGTTTGTAAATGTTTTTGATGAATATTTAGGTGTGCCATTCCAAATGACCCCGGAAACCGAACGCCTTTGTACGCAAATCGCGGAGAAACCAGTAGCCTTCGTGATTCTTGGACAGAATAATTATTCAAAAGCCTTGTTAGTGAACGAACTTTTACAGAAGCAGGTGTTGCCTGTAGAAAAAGGCGATACACAAACATACTGGTGTTTGATCAGCATTCATGGTGGGTCGAAACACGCAACTGCGGTGATGAAACAAGCGAGTAAGAAGCTTTCAGTTGAAGTAAAGTTGAATCCTGTAGATCCACTGGGAAAGGATCTAAATGACAGCGGAAGGGCAGATCTTGAAAAGTGAGTCTGAAAGAAGAGGTTGTTTACACGTGTAATGTGACGAGGTATTGCGCGATTTGCTAAGCTCAGAGAACTGTGATGATCGGTAGATACACAGCTTTGAAAAATCATACAATGTAGTTCGGATAGTTGACCAAAGGCAAACAATTCATTGTATAACCTATGTTTTAGCAGAGGAGCTCGCACCTGCAAATATACAGTAAACGATATTTGAAAGTTTTAGTAGATCGTATGGGGCGCGTGAGTATGTGACCGATTACCTTGCGTGTTATCTTCGAAATTGTCAATACGGAAAGTCACGGGGTGATCCGTCTTGGACTTTGATCGATAGTGCTTTTTTGTTTTTGATGAGGAACCAACTCTAATGCACCGATTGAAAAGCTTTCGTGGTCGTTGTGTCCAGCTGAATTGCCACAGCATTGATCATTGACGGAAAGTCACATTACCAGGGCCCCGTCACGAAAAATGAACTACAGGATTGTTCTCCCACCCTTGAATAGTATAGGAGAGTGATGCAGGAAAGTCGGACTTTCTGGTCGAGGGAATTATGTAGTTCAAGCGTATGTATCAGAGGCAGTCCGATTTCCCACGCCATAAATATTGGGCCAATTTTAGCAATAATTGGTCAAATAACCTTAAAAACATTCTGCTGTGTCAAGTAGATTTGTGGTAAATCGTAGGACTATTTTTTAAGTCGTTTTTGTGTATTCCGTATGAGTCTCCCGGAATTAGTTGGCCCTCGGAAACCAGATTTAGTTATTCAAGAGATTGAGAAGCAAGCGGTTGGACCTTGGGAAGTCCAACTACGTTAGGCCATCTGTCCCTATTAAGGCTCATTAAATGGGCTTGGGTGGGGTCGGCCAT
>SJOL01000262.1:18285-33402 GCA_004794785.1 Opisthorchis felineus
AGTTCGAATTCGTGAGATTCGTAAGATGAGCACTAGTGACGATACACAACAGAGGTGAGTTAGCAGTGAAGTGCTCCCCTGCATTTCAGCATAGATCGACTTCACCTGCTGGATGAACTCTAGCTTAAATCTCCCCATATAACCCTCAAACATTACATTATATGCTCATAAGGGAAAACATCTCACCATTTGCATGAGGGTTCCATCTGAAAACTCGTCACTTGAGGGACCAGTTAGTACATGACCATGCAGTGTGTTGCGCGTCTTACAGATTCGTGAAATTCTAATTGTCAGTGATTCCCAACGAAAGTGAAGTGGCCGTACAGTGCTTCTCAGCATAGGGTGATTTTCCTTACAAGATGTACTCTTAGAAGTTAGACATCTCTTCATTCTGCCGTAAAGGCATCACACCTACAAACGGAGGACATTCTCGATGGACCTGAAGTTTCTAACAACTGTTCCATCGCTCACACCATCAACATGCGTCTTCACTCTCTGTTACACCTATTACCTCCTCCTGCAACAGAAACTAAGAATTTTTAGCGCAACAACAAATCTCAACTAAAAAACCCAAAGCCCCCGGATGGAGGTGGGGCCTATGCAGAGCTCCACATGTTCTTTGTACCAACACAATTAAATCACTACTTTCACGAAAACGGGGCTAGAATTGGAGTCGCCCTCAAGAAGATCATATAAAAAAAGTAATTTGACCCTTTTAAGTTTGATGTTTTACCCCTGGATCTGATCACGGCCTGGTTCACTGGAGCTAGAAATGGATCGACATCAGTCAAAGCGTTGTCAGTGACCGTCCTGTACAAGCAGCCACGACTCACGACCTTCAGGAAGTCGACATTAACTGAGCCAGTAATTCTCCACGTGATCGTGACTGATACTTTTTATCATGCATTGAGGAAGTACACCCGGATTTTCTGCGGGATGAATTTCAATATCCTTGAGGACGGGGATCCCCTACCGTGTTCGCTCATGCTCCGGCCTACCATTTTGATATAATTTCGTGAGCCAGTGGAAAGTAGCACCAAATTGTTGCACAAAAACAAATTTTACTTGAAAAGTTGCGCACATATTTATTTCTCTACCTACAGTTGTTCGTTCATTTGGAAAATGAGGTTGATGGAATCTCGGTGACTAGGTTTACCCAATGTGGCTTAGGAAGGTTAAAACCTGAAGTGGCCTGTCGAAGAATTTCATCAACCTCCTAAATAGTGTTACTTCAAGAACTCCGATACCTTGAATATCCTGCCAGCGGAAAACATTTGGTGGAAGAATAGCATAAACAAGAGTTTCTGTTGTGATTCAACTGATTCGTTTGTAGCATCTAACTCAAACTCAACTCCTGGATTGTAATTGGCTACCCGAGAGTTGAGTTAATTGATGCACGTATTGTTTGATGCTAGTAGTCAGTGAAAAAGTCATCTAGAATTCCTCGACAGATACACAATCCTTGAACGCGACACATCTGTGTCAATCTTCTTGATAACTAAAGCGACACTCCCGACAACGAGTAAAACTTCAACCATTTGGCTGCGTCCAACTGACTAGTACAGGTTGGTTAGCCTTCACCTAGGTTACAGTCAACTTCGACGACGCAAATGCACACATACCACGTGCATTGTTTTCTATGATTCATTTCAGTAAGGTAGGTTACTTTTACAAATATTTGCTTGTTCTGTGGCTAGTTAGAACTCCATACTTAAATTTTGATTTAAGTCTTGGGAAACAAATAAATACTCATGCAGCTACTGCGTGCATGACTGTCATACACCAAGGACGAAGCGCGGGGAGTAAGTTACTGTCGGGTTGCCCAAGCCTTGATAGGAGCATCAAAGCCTAAACGTGCTGAAGATAAGCACTTTAATGAAAAACGTTGAACTCATCGTGTTCCCCTCATTTTCACCGATTCACTGAAGCCATGAGTATAAAATATAAAGACAGTGTGACCTCTGAGGTGGAAATTTCGAGCAGAAACTTTTCAATGACTTTTTCAGAGACTGCGACCTTAGAACAGCTTATTTGGACATTACACTACCGGAGGACCCTTTGCTAGTGGGTGATTTACGTATCATTGTCTCAGCTTCGCAACTGGTCAACTCCGTCAACGAATTGTGCAATGTGTTTGAACGAGCTTCCAGTGGAGTGCTACCAATCTATATCTATGCTATGGAGTCCAAGCTTCTTACTTCATGGGTGAGAAAATTTGTTCTCTCACTTGGTGGTGTGCCTTACAAAGTTTAAACATGCCTTTCATTTACTGTGCCGCATATTAGCTCTGACGTTCGCAAATCAACTGTTAAGATTTAACTGCCCATTCCAACTTTCATTCTATGAACCCATTCTAACAAATCTGAAACTGACACCTACTTCTGTTGTAACGGAGTCTACTACTGATGAAAAGTGTGAGTAGCATCTGGTTAAGTGCCAAAGCTCTGTCCCCGCATCTGATGGATGGTTGGCATGGAAATTATAGAACCCTTTTGCAGTGCTTGTTCGATGGTTAATTTTCATAAGAACGTCTGGGAACGCTTAATAGGACGCCTGAGAATGTTCACATTTCAAAAACTCTGTTAATGAGATTTTTACTGTAGAGTCTAATAGCCTGTAATCGCTGAGTTCGTGTTGGTCAACAAAAAAAACCCGCCATGAGGGGGGTTCTTCCCTGCACTGATGGAACTTGTGGAATATTTTGTGTAGATTTGTGAGAACTAACGCTTGGGAACGCTTTTCAGGTCTACCGACGCTCCGTTAACATAGACTCCACGCTTGTTCTGGGCTACATTTAAACTTTTCTAGTAGGCAGAGACGAGCTTGGCGAAATACACTCATCTGCAAACAAAGTTGGTTTTGCGAGAGACTTACCTGGAGCCCAGCTGAATCTCTCTTTTTTGATGTTTCCAGACAACTGAATGAACTTTGTTTCGCACCACTAAATGTGCGAAGCCAAGCGATTCAAAGCTAACTGGGTGTAGAGCGCAGTCAACTTTTGACAACGGGTCCTGGAAAGGATGTAGCTGATAAGTTGTATGTTATCTTGCGTGCAGAATGCCCGAAACCATACCTGTTTTCGGCTTCATCACATAGTTGATGGATTCAAGCAAGAATTGAATGGTAGAAGATTACCCAAGGCGAACTGTTTAGTTGCGTCATTCGCCTGCTGACAAGCTTGAATTTCTGCGAAAATGTGTCGTTCGTGCTCATCTGTTGGTAGCATTATCGTGATCGCACACATATAGCCAAGAATTTCCATCTGCCTTAAGTGGTCCAAGCTCCTTATCGACAAAATTGTCGGGAATTTCTGCACTACTCACGTTATTTTTGGTTCGTCCTCCCATGATGAATAGGAACTTAAAAAATCGGAGAACTGCTACTGAAATCCGAAGCTGATTTTCACTGAATGTTAGGTAGGTACCTCAGGAAAAAAACCCGACAATGAACGTTGGAGCCACCAATTTCCAGTCTATTGGTCCATTTCCTAGCAGTGCTGATACGGTTTCCAGGACTTTATTGACATCGTAGCTTTTGAATTCTAGTACGTTTCCGAAATTGACTACTCTGGGCTACGACAAAGTACGAGGTGGCGACTACAAAATCGATTGAGTGTACGGCTAGTGTGTAAGCATGGCCTGACTCACTTCAATGTCTATCGCGGTGCCCATTGATACACCCTTCAGTCGTCACAATACAGCTCAAGGTAGATCGCAAGAGGAATGAGATTTCAAGTCAAAAACAGGTTAGCGTTTTACACAGGGTCACTGCTCATGTCTTGTGACGAATCTCTTAACGGTCCCTAGGTTTCTCACATTATGTTTTGCTCATGGGAGCTTCAAGGTCACATCACGAAAGCAGCCAATACAGTGACACGGAAATAAGCCATGCTGGGATTACACCGATCGATTACTAGTGACTTTTGTGTTACTGTCGTTCAGTACCAAAACAAGGCAAGTCCAACAGAACATTGGATCCTGGAAAATTGGAAAATTTGGACATTGGATCTCCAACTCTTTCAAAATGATGTCAAAACTACGAAAAGCTGGATTGACGCCTTCGAGGACGATGACTATGGTATAAAAAAGCGGGGCGGAAATCTCATAAGAAAGAGGCAGTTTGCAAATATGCACGTTTGGGGTGCGAAGTTTTCGCCTTTGTCGTTAGAATTTTTCAAACGATCACTGTTTTATTTTCGTCTGTTACAGTCGTCCTCACTGAAAGAAAGGTTTTCAGCTTGGACGCCGTCTCCAAGTCAACTTTCACGGCTTCGGAGACTAATATTATGATTTTTCAGGCTCCCGCACTTCGGTAACCTATAGAACCGGACAGCCTTTTATCTGCTGGAGTAGTACGCGACAAACAGCTGCTAGAAATCGTTCATCTGGTGGTTGTGTTACTGCTACCTCACTCAATTCTGTTCACTGCAGGGGCCTGCTCCCTGCTGCTATCACACCGTCCCCATCGAGTTGGTTACCAGGCCGCACAATGCAAAAAGCACCATTCGCCATGCAGAGTGGTTCGGGAGATCATATACCAAGTGCATCTGTTTTGGTGGTCATGAGACTTTATTTTCCCCTGGTTCTAGTACACTTTGTTATCAGAGAGAGAGTTAAGCGTCACCACCAGCAGCGTTGACAACGACACCATACTGAGAACACGGGTGTTTATTTGTCAAATAATCATAGGCACTGATAAGAATTCTTAAACAAAATGGAGAGTTCTAGAGTTTTACTTCAAGCATACTAACCAGAAATTCAGCAGAGAGGATACTTGAAATTCCGCTGAATTCCGCTGAAGCTTGTCTGTAGGCTTTAGTTTAATACAGCAAATCGTGAGGCAGTGTTCAGTGAATAGAGTAGTAGAACGATACATCCAACATAGAACGATTCATCCAACATTATGAACCTCACAAGAAGGTATTGCGTCGTCGTTAATGGATCAAGTAGCTCAGGGGAAGAATAATTTTACAAGATGAATAAAACTTCCATATGAGAAGTCGTCACTCGAGTAGCCGGTCAATATGTAACCACGTGATGAAGTTTCCGTGATTGAAGGGTGAGTTAATTTCGGTGCTGGTCAGCCGCTTGTGTCCAAATAGTTAAGTGTTCAAACTGCCGGGCGGGATGTCGTGGATTCGACACTCCCTGGAGTTTCGTGAGATACGCGTTGCTGATGATTCCCAAAACAGCTGCGCGGTGCTTCTCAGCTTTTCAACATAGATTCGCTTCCAGTACAAGACGAAATCGAACTTAAAAAATTCCAGATCTTCTCACACTACCATCAGCCTGACTTGATTGAGAAGGTTACTGGCAAATAATTCACCGTGTATGAGCTGAGAACGGAATATCCTTCAGAGTGATGGGTGTGAAGATACGAACCATACCCTGTTCAGTTTCGTTTATGATTTCGTGTGCACTTTCAGAATACACTCGGTAGAGCTGATCGCAACGTACTCGGAAAAATCTATTTTCAATGTGTTTAAGTCCAGACACCTCAAGTATACTTCATTGAAGGCGAGATGGTAGCATGTGGAGCAAGCGGTAAGGTTATTCTTGCTTGTTGATTTGTTCAGATTCTTTCGGTTACTTAGTCTACGTCATAGCAAACAGACGTGAAAGAATGCGAGCGGTTCGTAGGGCTGCAAGTTCCTCAGTTTCATCAGTATTACCTTCAACAACATGCGTATGTTTACCTCGACCCGGTTTTCGCAGTTGATATCATTGCACTCATTAATTGACGCCAATTACTAATTATGTGGGTCAGTTTGCATGTGATTAGTTCGTGTCCGGATAGAATTTATGCGGTTTTCTCACTGAGAATGGTGTAACTAGAGTGTTCACACACAAACTGCTGTCAACGATTTGCCACAATATTTGTTTCGTTTTATGAACGTTAGATCCAAATTCAGTCAGTGTGGAAACACGTGGTTCTAGTAATAGGGTCAACGAACGAAATGAACTATTCGAAGCAGTTACCGGCAAATGTGGACATATAGGACGTGATGCGTCTCTCCATACACCCGGAGGACGCTACGCTAGTTATCTTCAGTGGGGTGAGGAATCCTGTGGCTGAATAGAGGATTTTCTGCAGAGGATTACGCAAGTAGAGGAGTTGTATTGAGTGAGAGCTAATCACACTGCTAAACGGTTGAGTGTTTGACGACTGGCCGGAAGGTTGTGGGTTCGAGACTCTCTGAGTTCCGTGAGGTGCGCATTACTGGTGTTTCCCAGCAAGGATGAAACAGTTGTACAGTGCTTCTTGGCTTTTCAGCATAGACGGGCTTCACTGACAGGATGAAATCTCTATTAAATATCGCTGTTGACTTCAACCGGAATAAACGTCTTCCATATATCAACATTCATACCTCGATCAATACAATTTATCATTAAGAGACATCGTTGCAATTTTTCACAAGACTTCCAAAAACCGCAATATGCGGAAAAAAGTAGTGTCTAGGTCCCTGTTATGAAGTCCGAAGTGCAAAGTAAAGTACGAAGTTGACTACCTTTCGATCCATTTTCAAAATTTTGGAGTTCAGCTTGTTTCGGAAACTCTAAATGAACACCTACCATATACCAGAGAGAGTAGTCTGTATGAAATCTCAGAAACAGACGCGATGTTCCAGTAATCTAAACCTTCGGTAGATCGTCAGGCTGTATTCCTCATTCGGATTCAATGAAGAAGTGGACCACCGTCATTTGAGTTGGGCATAGAAATCCTATTTGGGCATTTCAATGCATGGGTGAACTGAATACATTTGCATCGATCTGCCTGAATTACACCAGTTACCACAAATTTCTATCGGGACACGGTGCAGAAAGTTACACCGACAGCTTTCCGAGAGACTGCATATTTTTCTGCGTTTTCCCACTCGCGTTTTCCCGAAGCATAGATCACTTTCCGGGTGGTATTTTGAGGTGACACCCGGGAAAATTGTTTTTTTTTAGATGGTTCATCAGGCTAACTTCTTTTTAATGAACAAAACATTTTATGCTGTCGGTTTGGGTGTCAGAAATCGGAGAAGGTATTAAATGCACTCAAGTTTTGTTTACTACTCGTCTATTCAGTTACTGCTAGTAACTTTCACCGAACGACGACTTTGAATAATGGAGCGAGGTTCCATTCTTTCTTGGTGTCTTAAGTAGACTTTCAACCCAAGTTCAACCATGACAAAATAAAACCAATACACACGTTGAAGCCATCGGTTCCGAGATTCTAAGATTTTGTTCTAAATTCTGTTGCAACTGATGGCGATAGGGATCGGAAATCAGAAAATCCCCCCTACAGCGGTCCCTGGTTGAGACAAGGCCATTTCAGAGGGTTGTAGGATGTGACCGATGTTGCAGCTCATCATTTTTATTCGAATTGGATGGGGAACCGTGTAATTCCTTACGCAACAACATCCTTGTTCTATATGTTCCCACCAAAAATTTGGAAGGTTCTTTTATTTGTTTGGCGACTGGAAATCGATAGGACCGAGCAACAATTGTCACAATGGAGTAAATGCAACAGAGGTGTCGAGTGAAAATCAAATTTCGCCGATAGTTTTTTTTTGATTTGAGGGATACTGATACCGGTCAATCCAAACCATAATGTAAGCAAAACTTAAAAATGACCGTATTCGCTTATTTGACGCTTGTTCTGGTTATGGCCACACACCCTGGCTATGTTTCATGTAAACCCTGTTCCTTTTTCTAAGGATTTGATAGAACTGTCTGAGCTGAGACGTTTGGCCGAAGGGCAGCCAATATTGTTCGTTGTGGTCCCAACAAGGAACTCTTATGGCGCACAGACCATCACAACTTGGTGCACCAGTACAGCTGGCCCCCACAGAACAAAACAAAAGGATCTCATCCAACAATCAAATCAGCTTTCAGTGGGAAGGCAGTCGGAGGGCTTCACAAGAAACCATTTGGACCAAACGAGACAGCTGAACCAAGTTAAAAAATACACTGCTGATCGCATTGCGGATTCGAAATCAGGTGAAGACAAAGCTACCTTTCCTGGAGAGTCAATAAACATCAATTATGTTGAACAGATTTTGGCTGACCATTCAGGAGAATTAATTCGGTTGGTCCATCAACGCGGCCATCAATCGGATCACTCTGACATGCAGAACTCAGAAAGCCAACTGATGGAAAACAGAAATGATTCTGGTCCTACCCAAGATCAACCAAATTTTCCCTTCATCTTAACACAGCTCGGATTTCTTGCAAGGCCTAGTGGGACAGAAGTGGGAGAGCCTGAAGGTCGTAGGCCAGCCTCACCTGACAGTGGCAATTCCTCTCTAACCGGTTCGTTCGCAAAGCAAACAGATGGGGCACTACTCCAAGAAATTCCCTCGGCAAATTCTTACCGTTGTTCATTACTGAATGAGGTTTCCCGGAGACTGGAAAATGAGTAGGTTACAAACGAGGCTGAATGCCTGCGCACCATAGTTTTCAGTACTTATATTACTGTGGTAGTTTATACACGAATCTTATTCAGCCGTAGCCAGATCAGCCTGCTTTGTCCTAGGTCATAGTCGTTTTAGAAGTGTGCTGGAGAACCGTCTCGTCATAACTAGAGTGAACCGTACTATTTCCGAATTCCGAGAGTCAATGTTTGCTAACTGATTCTTGCGTTTCTCCTTTCCTTCCGACGGTACATTTTTATCTATGATTTTAACGTGCTTTACATTGTCACTTGTCTCAGAGATCGATGTTAGCATTTGAAATTGCTTTACAGCAGGGTAGTAGCTACCATACGATAATGTATTACGCAAGTCACTCTTATAGATACTAGCTGTTTCCATGTGGCTTGATTAACGTTACACTGGTACTAATAATTACGGCAGGTGTGTAAGTAGCTATCAGTTGTGTATCAGAACATCTGTTTATTTTACACTAGACGTTGGAAAACAGGCTGATGGAAGAAAGGTAAAGTGGGGGTGTGATTTAATGTACGAAAACTCACGCTAGCTCTCCTATGGAGGGAACGTCCAAGCAAACCTAACGTCTAAGAACCAATATCTGGTGCTTTGGCACTTTTCAAGATTGAGGACAATTTTCGACAACCTTATGAGTAGTGTGTTACATTTATACGACGTTTTGCGATACTCAAAAATGAGGCGGCCTGGTGCAGCACAATCGACTGATGAAAAACATTATTGACGAGAGATTCAGCTGAGATTCAGGTGGGTCTCCCGTGAAAACTAAATTTGTATGCAAATGAGTGTGTTTGTCGAATGACAATCCTCCTTACAATGAGTATCTAACCAAAACAAAAATCTTCTGACCCCTTCTGTATTTACGGGAAATGACGAGTCGCTGGGGCGGCAAACCTACCGAAAGGCATGGGGTTTTTCAGCAAAACAGCTGCTGGACACATTCGTGTATTGTTGTTTTCGTTCAAATTACGGATCAGAACACTACGAACTGAGTCAAGCAAACGAGGACTCATCAGCCTTCAGATTTATACCTGCCGCTGGTCCCTTGTTCCGCGGAAGACCACGAGATGATATCAACCAGGTAATCTGTTATCATCCCTGGTGATCGTGCAAATTGTAGACTTTGGTGCAGCGAATCTGGATGGTAACGGATAGGTAACATTCCGTTTCCTTCGCATTATGAGGGAACCGTTGTACGAAGATGACAAACTGGCTCAGAATTTGGAAGGTAAATGATTTCATAACGGTCCTGGAAATTTCAGCAAGAATGCCACATGAAATGCACGAGCTCAAGCGCAAAGGCGGCTTCTAATGACCAATAAAACTCTTGTAAGCTTATTTCCCTAACTTGAAGAAATGGGCCTCTTTCTTACTGTGAGACTGAAATCGCTACTTTTGAATGAAGCATGTTTGAAGTGAGAAGGGTCAAGTAGAGCTTGTTGTGATTTCATGTTCCTGCTGACTGTTTCAGTGGACACTGTCGGGTGAGATGAAAACTTACACTGTCCCGAAATTAAGACAACTCCAGAAGTCAACTTCGAAATAATCCATTACCATCCCTGCTAACTCATACGCTGGTTCAACCACCTTGCAACGGAATACCGCATGATTTCTTTCGGACCGGTGCAGTGCAAATAATGATCCACACTCAGCGCGTATAGGCTCGCTGTAACTCCAAACGCACATACACGTTTATACGAATCGTATATACCTGACTGGTGAAGAAACCATTGAAGCCAAAGTGCATATCTTGGTGAACAAACCAACGGTTCATACTACAAGTCAAGTTGCGAACATTCACCTTGATTGCGACCTTTGGTTCTTGGGAAGATCTGTTCTTGCAAGTAAAAATCTCTTCCAGACAACAGTTGCATTTTCCATTCTGTTCTATCGTGGGTGGCCGTCTATTGGTTACGCCGGAACTGAGCCTGCCAGACTACGCGATAAAGAGAATAGAGGGAACCCGGAACACGGCTGTATTGTCAAGACAAACATAAAGAGCTTCTGTGTAAATGTATCGGATGGCTAAATGACCGAATATGGTTATTCACTTGTTCGTTCTGTCCAGCCAATGGAGACGTTCCTGTCGTGAGCAACTCCACACCCACTCCGCTGGTCGCATGCTGCTAAGCCGTGTTTGGTAAGCTCCGCCAACGCACCTGCTATCCGGAACGTGTGGTACCGATGGTGACCTTGGAGACGCGTAGTTCTCTGCACATGAACTTTTCGTGTCTGCACACAACCTGACACACTCGTAAGCTATAGAGTACATGAAATGGGTTTAATCTTATACCACTCAAGGCTATTGGAACCTAACTTTCGAAGATGAACTCATAAGTGGTAGAAAAATCATCTTCAGTTATCTTGATGGGACACACCATGCCTAAGGTCGCTGAAACTTCTTTGACAGCCCACGACCCTTTTCGACCTGCTTGGAACTCGTCGGGTAGGCGCTGTCTTCGAGTTTCAGTAAAGTTTGTTTCCTATTTGGACTCAGATTGGAGGCAATTCACAAACTACACCCTTCTGCATTTAACGAACGACTCAAGTGGATCCGGATGGGTCTCTTGTTTGTTTTGTTCTTCCTTAACTGGATATGCTGTACAATGCAGCCTCATTTTTAAATTTGTACGACATTCACGATGTCACTGTATATTTTCCTGAAGGAACATACGCATAAGGTTGCTGAAAACTCTTCGATAACCCACCACCGGGGCTCATGGTGCAGGCACAATCACAGGGTTTCCAAAGACGACGTTGGGCTGTTGAAGAGTTTTCAGAAACCTTATCGGTAGTATTCCTTGAAGAAACTAGACTACAATGTCTGGAATATTTTACCAAATGAAACATCAGACAGGCTTTTCTGAGTCACATTTAGTTGAAGACTATCACACGTAAGAGGGTCGGCTGAGTTTTCCGTTAAACCCCAGTCACTTTTCAAATGAGTGTATTTTGCAGACGATCTTCAATTTTTTAGTGAACTGGTGAACTATTTTGACAAAGGTGCCGTAGTAGGGTTCCCTGAATTCCATTGTAACCTATGGTAGGACTCCCGGGAATTTATCCTGCCGTATTGGATTATCCTTTTATATTCATTTTTTCGTATCACTGTCGTTTCCGCACCGTATTATTCAGTCAAATAAATGGACCTAATGGTGCCTAATTCATTCAGACCTAAAGAAGTAAGTGATGTGGAATTAAATCCGGATGATAAGAGTTTTGTTACGAGACATACTTTGAAGAGCGGATTGGTTTTCCGGTGTATTTAAAATGTACGATTTAGTTGAAAATCTCCGAGACGACCAGATATAACGGCACCGATTAGAATTCATAATCTGCGTGTCAACAATTCTTCCTCCCTTACTAGGTTGCTAAGACTAACCGACCAGAAGACATCTTCTCTGAGAAGCTCAGGCAGTAAATGAGGGCTAAGGAAGCAATCCTAAACCGTGCTTTTCGCAGCTTTTGGATTTAAAGTTTTGTACCAAGATATCCACGTGTTTTCCCGTGGAGTTTGAGTTTTCTTAAAGGTTAAAATGTGAAAAATTCAGTGTTAGGTGCAGAAATGAAACAGCCCTTTTCTGATGACTGGATAAGCTATTATTGCAACAAGTCCTGCATACAACCGACAATAGCCCAAAAGACTGACACAGTTCTCACCAGTTGAAACAATCACACTTAGTGAGCGTTTGGGAGCCTTTAATGGTTTTACACTTCTCTGAAGACGTCTTTTTCGTCTGTCTTCAAATGGTGTTTCTCATGAGGGACAACTACGTAGCTGTCTCGTCAGCATTTCCTTAAAGTCTATCTGTTTTTACTGAAACTACCACACAACATCATGTTGGCCGTGTCTTTTGTGGAACTTGAGGAATAAAATTTGTTTGAATAAAGAGCTAGTTCGATTGTTATGTGAAGGATTCTCAGTGTGCCGGGAAAACGTAATAGTTTGTCGCTAAAGGTTTTCGAGGCCAAGCCCAATAAAATCGAGCTTAGTTGCCATACTCCACAACTTTCTTGTCACAAGTGATCTACATAGTATCTGTTTTCCAGTTACAAAGTGACACCCAGCTGTGTTAGTATCTTTTTTTGTTCTTTTGCCAGACAATCTTCCATGAATTCTGAACTTGTCTATCATTTCGAAAGAGAGTTTCACACTCAATTATCTGCATTTGTGAGACAAAGACTGCGTCAGCAAGTGTTCTGGGCTCTTGGATCTATCGAAGCAGCCGCCTTGGAATGCCTCAAAGGATTTGTACTTCAGGTGAGCATCTGCGTATCTCATAATACAAAGCCTCCGTAATTTACGGGTGTCTTACGAATTCAGAATCAATTTCACCACATAGAAGTCAAATGGATTTGCACACTGGGCTTTAGTTACTATTTTAAGAGTAGAGTATAAAAGTTATTGATCGATCGCCATGACTGAAAGTGATGTGCAGTAATTATGGAAAACTGTATGCGAGACAAGGGATGTACAGCGGTCATCGTCATCATCATCACAGACAACAAAATTCCCGTTGATAGTAATGTGTCGTAATCAGCCTTCCTTTTGAATGGAATACAGTGATTCCCCTTTGCTTAACTGCCGTTTTGTAGAAATAGTAATTTAGTAATACAAAGACCAGTGACTTATCGACTTTTGTATTGGCAACCAAGACCGAGCAATGCGCTTCCAGGGCCACTAGTATTGAAGGTTCTGCTTGACACATGGGCTTAGAGAAAACAAAATAAATTTCGGTAACTGCGTACTTTTCTTTAGTTTGTTCTCCTGGGCCGTCGCGTTGGCAGCTGATCAACTGGGGCTCACTGTGCAGTAGTACTCTCCCCCAGAGCAGAAGGATGTCAGAAAAGTGTTTATTTGCCTTACCGGGAGGATGGCTTTGCCTCCTAGGAATTCTTGTTAGGCCGTAATTGAGACAGATTAGTTTTGTGAGCTCTAAGAAGGTGGCAGTCTTCGGATTGGTTTGTCTTTGACGATTACTGTAGACAACTGGAAACATCTAGGTTCATTTAACTAACCCATCTGAAAAACACCTTCGATTACTGGAAATGGGCGTAGAATATCTCTGATCATCCATATTTCCCCAGACAATTCCTGGAAAATTAAATGATTTGTGTTTTATATGGCCTACTTCGAGTAATGCGGTAAAACTTCGAGACCAGGCTGATAGACTCATTCTAATCTACGGCCTTTAGATGCATACACACAGCAGGTGATTAATATCCTCGTCAAATGTACAGTCGATGACCAGGGCTTATACTCTGAATCCGGAGTGTATGTTGTGAACGAAACTGCGACGAAGAGTGACAAGGAATCTACCGGTTCGAACAAACATCAAGCCTTTGTGGGGTTTCAGCAATCAAAGTTGTGACATCTGATTAAGTGCGCACTGTTGTAACAGTCGTCCAGTTCTTCTCCCCTCCCCGCTAACTATCATAAAGAATCCAAACATTCCCAAAGCGACTCCGTAAACCGAATCTCTACTGCCGCATTGTGTAGCGGCATCTACCACCGAAGTAAGCAGCAAGCAGTTCAGATATTCAGGAGACCATGAGATGACTTTCTGCTGATGGTTTCCAGGACACACTTCGATCTTCTGGGTGACTCCGCTGTTCAGAAAGATCCACGCACTCAACTGTGTGGAAACTTTTCCAGTCAAACTAGACACCAGATCGCAGACCATATTTCTTGCTGCAACAAATGAGTGTGAAACTGTAATTTTATACATTACAGGTCTTTTTCGGGTACGTGCATCGCAACCTCCCTTGGGATAGCCATACATCGTGTGCTTGTCAGTAGCCTTCCCAGTTGGTGACATTTTACTGGCTAGTAAAATTTGCTGTTGCGATTTTTTGTACATCTGCTGTGTGGGGATGTACCGCTAGCACAAGCAGTTTATTTAGCAGAAATTGGTTATCCTGGACTACCTTTTATTTCGGCATGCTATGACGATGAGATCGTCTGTGCAAGCAAACTGTCCCCCAGGCGATTTTTATGCAAATAATTTTGACTGCTGATAAATTTAATAAGTAGCGATAACCCTCCGGTAGACAGTTTGGCACGACCAAGTCTCTACTATAGATGTGTTGTGAAGGACACCGCCAAAGCTTCGAAGTAATCGAACGGTATCCTGTACCGTACCTCCACCATGTGATTCTGTATACTCCATAAGTTCACATACCATTTACATCGACAATTAGGCGAAATACAGGCAGAAATACACTCATTTGTAAATTACATTAGTGTTACCGATTTACATAACTGAATCGTGCGTTTATGACATTCGTCAGATAAATTTGCTTCAAGAAGGCCGCCCAGTGCTTCCGTTGACACGATATTCGAGGTATTTTAGTATGGTTTTTGCTAGTTCCTGCAATCTTCACAATAAACCATATATTGGATCGAAAGAACGGACTAACAGCAGAACGAAACCATTGCGGAAACGGGCATTTTCATTGTTTAGTGCAATCATCGCCATGTATGCCCGGAGGCGTAACTGAATTTACGTGAAAGACTTGTCACCATCAATCAGAATTCAAAACGTTTTTTTTTTTAATTGGTTAGGTGGGAATATCGTTCTCATGTGCCAGTTCCGCCAGTTTGCTCTGTCCCCCGAATATTGTTTCTACATCGACTTCAGTGAGGAGCGAATGTTTGTCAGAGAGGATAAATTTTGGACACGTTT
>SJOL01000262.1:40412-50637 GCA_004794785.1 Opisthorchis felineus
TACTCTGAAAAAATAAAGATGAAGTATATGCAATGCTCCTAGTTGGACCCACTTTGTAACCATCTCAGGCACTTCTCTGAATGACTTTGTGTTGCCAAAAGTAACATGGCAACGACCCAAAGATTGCATATCACGATGTCCTTTCTGTGTTCTCATTCTAGCTATCCGTCCTCTTTTATTTTTGCGATATATTTATCAGGCTTATGATCTGGCACATGACTTGCTGGTCACTCCGAGGCGTTTGGAATTCGCCAGAACTCAGGAAGCGAGACTTTATGAAAAGCTTACACAGACAGCGAAACAACGCCAACCGGAGATCTTGAACATGATCAGAGATACGTTGAAAGAAATGCGTGATATCGTTCCAGAGATGGCGGCGCGGGATTTGAGTTTCCTCCCGTTTGGTCCACCCAAACTTTCGAATGATATTTTTACTACCGGGTCACCCCTATGTTCTCAACAATGGTACAAGATGATAGGACCTTGTCCGGTAGTTGTTATGTCACAGGATGCTACAGGACGAAGCGGAACCTCCAAACTGTATTCCACATCCTGCTGCGATTCGTCCATGAGTCCGCATTCAGTGCAAGGTAACACATTGTGAACTGTAATTGTTACTGCTATCTCTAACAGTTTCTAAACTTGTTTTTTGAAAAAAATTGTAGAATTAGTATCAGCTACCAAATTTTACACCTGTTCGCTGTGACTGACCGTGGATTCAGTGGACTCTAGTTGACCGAAGGAACACCAAACATAAGGTTCCTGATATGATCACATACAGCGACCGGTTTCCAGTTTCATTGGTCTCATCAGGTGCGTCCATTCGCCGAGATCCCGTAAAACTTATGTTCTACTCTCTTCTATATGATATCCCCTTTATGATGTTCTTCAACGAATTATGATGCACAGAGGGTGCCTCATGTTTCATTTGGTACGGTGTTCGAAATATCGCAGTAATCTTCATTGAAGGTACACTGCTCAAGTTTGCTGAAGTCTCTTCGGCGGCCCACGACCGGTTTCGCCCTTCTTGGGGCTCATCAGGTAGGCGCAATTTGCGAATCTCGGTCGATCTTACGTCCCACTCCAGTTCTCTTCAATTTGCTCCAGGACATTCTACAAGTTTAAGTGCGTTTACACCTATTTTCCGAATAAACTGTATGTTCTTCCACTTGTGGACTGACGCCTAGCTTTAATTTTGTCAGGAAAATTACTCATTTGAAGACGATATTCCATCTCGTCTTGGCGAGTTAAATTGAGCAGTAGTGTTGATGCTTCGAAACAGATATACACAAGCCACTTTAATCGTATCATTTTGGGGTAAGGGTTTACCGTCCCGTACTACTGCGCCTTTATCTGAGCAATTCATTTGAGTGCTTTCATTAGGTTAACGTGCACCTAAACATCAGTCTTCAGTCCTTCTTTATGATTAACCCATTGACCTCTAGATTCTTTTCAGTTAAGTGTCTAAGCGCTACTTTTGGTTTCAACTTTCCTGGCCTAATTAGTTTGCTGTGCTTGCCTTGAAGTTGGAAGTCCTTCATTTTTCCAACTGAGACAAGCCCATGAGATCTTGTTTGAAAAAAACTACTTAGTACTCTCTGTTCCCCTTGCTACCGTCGACGTTTCTGTATAATTCACACGAATCCAGCAACGTTCCCGCTCGACGTACGTTTTCGATACATTTCATGGAGGAATCTAACAAACGAACCCATCGTAAGGTATACAAACTTAGCAAGGCGGCCTATATGAAGCGGCCTTTGAAAGCTGAGTCCTCTGGGGACGTCGGTCATGTTCATCGCTATGACTAGGGCAGGTAACTCGGCATGTGTTTTTTCTGAGCGTCCAACAACCATGCACTGGATCTAGACGTCAAACGTTGTATCTGCTCGGACGCTGGGTCTGTTTGAAACAGAGGGTCTATTGGACGTTAGCGCATTGAAACTCCTGGTTAAATCAGAGGGCTCTGTAAATAGATAACGCTAGTTGTTTCACATCATATACAAAACGGAACCAAAATGAAACGATCATTAGCGGGACAACCGAAGATAATATCGGAAACTTAACATGAAATAGCGCCTTGATCACTGGGCCCAATATATCCAACGACGATTGAGCTGGCCATCTGCCCTTCACTTGACCCATGTTCTTTGAGGATTACGGGGCCAGGTGAGCTTCCAGAGTTATTCAGAGTAGGCGGTGACACTCAGAGTTTTGCTCACGCTGAATACAAGAATATATTCTCTCAAACTGAGGCCGACTAATTTTTGTAACTTTATTGGGACAGGGTACTCAAAATCATTGGGGCATAAGCCTTACCTTAGTCGCAAAGTGACGTTTTTATTCAGTAATACCGCGGTTCTTGACCTAATGGTGCGGGATTCAAGTCCGACAACATCGTAAAGGAGTGCGACACGGTGGAGTTTGCACTGACTTCGTCCTTATGTTGCGCTAGGTGTTTCAGGAGCGTTACTCACGTAATCGAACAACGGCATTGATTTTTTTGACTTCAAAGCAAGCCTCGACCCGGTTGACAGACTGACTTTCTTGAGTATACCTTTCCTTGGGGATATCTTTGACGTCTGTGGATTTTCTTTCTGACCTTCCCACACTTCTGTTTCCGGTGTTTGGGTCCACAGTACCTTTGGGTTTTCAGATTTATTTTAGCTACTTGTTATTAGTTAGTAACGAAATGAAAGTGATGCTGTTGCGGAACCACACATCACTAGCCGTATCCTGTCACCCACAGGAGTTCGCTATCTTTATCGAACACTATTTCAAAGCATAAGCATTGTGCTCACAATCCGTAGAATTTTTCTGTCTGACTTTCTTTCAGTTACCATTGCTCTTCATTTGTCCCTCTGATTTTGATACCACAAATTCTTCATCTGTATTATAGCAGTTTTATTTTGACTGAAAAACTGTCGTTTCCTCCAAGCTGTGAAGCTGTTCCCTTCCTGGAACTCGCGAAGCATTTCGCGGAAGTGGGCATGTTTTGTCGGGGAAAACAAGATAATTCAAAACTCATTGGCACCTGATAAATTTATTTGAAAATTTGGCTGTGAGACAAAATGTATGGTGGAGTATTCCCAACAAACATCATATCAGTAAGGATGTTCTCACTCATTTGTATAAGTTAATGAAGTCTATCATCAAAACAATGGAATAAATGAACTCTGGACCCGCCCAATCCTGCTTATTCTAAAAAACATTCATAGACGGCAATACCGGTCATGTAGTTTGAACTTGCGTTTAACTGGGCATTCGATCCGAAGAATTGATGAAGAGCCGCTTTGTTGGTGACGTCAGTTCGTATCTGGAAGTCCGGTATTAAAGTACGTTTCTGGCCTGCTTTGAAGGTCAAGTTTGAAGAAAAATGGCGTTCCTATCGTAGACATTTCAGGGTCGCCTTACAAGATAAAACTCAAATCCAATGTATAAATATTACCCTCGTTTGACTGAAAAGAGTGGGACATATACCATACAGTCCCAAGATGAGATTCAATCGGGTGCCAAAAAATTTGGATGAATTAGGTAAATCAAAACTGTAATGCGTCGATTTATTGGGTCCCTCTAAATGTATATCCAGTGGCGCAGCCCTAATCGTACAGCAACAGTAATTTGCGGTTGGCTGTCATACAGAAGCAGAGGTTATAAAAGCTAATGATGAAGGAAAACCAAAGAGAGAGAGCCAATTATACGTCCTATCATATGCAGTGCCATGCGTAATTCATAGACGGACGGCTGATATGGTTTAGAATTGTTTTGGCATAGTGCACATTTATGCCATAGCTAGGATACCGGCAAGTTACACGGGCCTGGACAGAAGGGTACTTGAGACCAATGGCCAAACAGGCCGAAACGCTTAAGCACGAGGTCTAAAATTACCATGACAGTCTCAGTTTTATGGACACAGATATCTCTATCTGACCTGAAAAAATCTAGGACACAATTTACATCAAATTCAGTATTTCGCAGCTTGTACTCGAAGCCCAAAAGCGCCTTTCATTTTTGATTTGCGCAAGCTTTCTCTATCCGTCCTAAATCCTTGGATAAGCTATACGTGATTTGTTTCGATGAAACGTTTTTTTAAGTCGGACTCGACGTCCAGCCATCATAATTCTTCCAACCTTTCCGTTTTTTATCCAGTTCGCATCTATTTACCGTATGAAACAAGATTTTGGACACCAGTAACGGTTAGAACAAACCCGTACAACTGATTCAAAGTTACTAGCCATATAGAACTGATAGCGACAATGATTTAGCAACCATTTTGAATGTTGACACTCCAGGTATAAGAACAATCAGTTCATAGATATTTTTACAGAAAACAGAGGGGGGTTTGTTAACGCTTTAAAATGCAGAGTCCATGCACACGCAGGATAAACGAAAAGAGGCTTTTGGTGGGGGACCGGAACCCCGACCTGTTCATCAATTTGCACCGAAGATATCCCTAAGGTATGTGGGAGGTATCAACTTCTGACCAGCCGCTTGTGGGAGGCAGGTGGTTCGGGTCTTCTCGTTCGTAATACACATATTTAGAATGCATTTATTGAGTTCTAGCCATGCACCACCGGACGAATTTTCGGAAGTTGTTTACCAAGTTCCGTAGAGCTAGTAATGTTGTGACATTCGTGTGAGTGAATGGTACTTGTTCGTGTGGATGTCTTTCGTCAGTTTGTTGAAATGTCAACTTTTCAAAACGGCATTTCATGTAGACTGAGAACGAGACGTTAATCCAGTTCAATGTAAGTGAGCCGGCTGACCTATTCTCATTCGGATTGAAAAATTGTCCTTGCTTTCCTCTAGCCTACCATTCACACGGTTTGTCTAACCGTTGTCTTCAGGTTTTCGGTTTCGGTTTGGCAGAATTTCCAGCCTTAGTTTTACGCCTTACTGTGAGATTGTAAGATTCAACAACTCTGTGGTAACCGACGTTCAATCAGTGTCAATGAGCTGAGTTCATTAGCAGTTGTTGTCATGGGTAATGTCGCCGGCTGGATTCGGTAAGAATGCTACAGCCGTACAGCCTCAAACTGTTTTAATGACCCGAAAAATCTACTCATCCCGATGTTCTCACTCAAATGTTGTCCAAAATGAATAGAGGTAAGCTATCTCTCTACCTGTTAAATCCCCAGCACAAACCAAACCGACAGAGATAGCCTATTATACAGCGCCGGCCAAGTCAAATGTCTGAAAACCTCAGTGTGACACTGTAAAAGCTAGGTGACCAACTGAGCAACAACAGCATTAGAAAGACGGGTGTCACGTATACTGAGAGCCCACCAATTGAAGAGGCGTAAAATCAACAAAACTGATGTCGATGCTTGGTAAAAATTGGATAGAAACCTAAGACAACGAAGCATTCTTTCGGGCCGTGAAGTACCACAGTGATGAATAAATAGGGTGGCGAAGCGCGGAGAGTGATTGACCGTTTGGCTTCCACAAAAACATGTCGTGACACTTCTTCAGTGTGATTTCCTGTTAGTTGGGATTATAAGATATGGATTGGAAGACGAATACCGTTCCAGACCACCAATTTCTTTTTGAATAATGCATCCATACCTTATAACATCTAATGTACAAATACCCGTCACTATCTTTAGAAATTCAGTTATTTTTCTTGTCTGACTGGAGATACTCAAACTTGAGCAAGCAAATTTCACCCTTGTCTCCTTCCAGAACAGGTGACAGACTTTAGACCCCCGGCAGTATCTCGCCAAGACTACACAAAAGCGGTGAAAGTGATCAGGGATTACGTCTTATCCAAGCTGACCAATGTAATCGCAGCACGTTTGTTGGACTGCTTAGAAGTTTTGCGACTGTCTTGTATTGGTAAGTCATGGTTATATTATTACAATAACCTACCACTAGCAATTAACTAGTTAGCTATGGTGAGTGAGTGGTCCCGGGTGGTGTAATGGATTCTAACTACCCATGTTCAAAACCCACACGAGGGTCTTCAAAGCGACTGCCAACCTCCGTCCTGGTAATCTATGCACACGTACAGAGTATGGATATACAACCCGGCCTATGAGAGCCTAGCTTGCTCGGTGGTGTCTCATTACCCGGAATCTTCATTTCACCTTTTTGTCAGCTATGACCTTGATTCAGTAATAAGGCAAACGCTGGTGAACCGTATAAAATATTTTCTTCCTGTTAGATAGAGTGTGTGTCACTGCTGACAAAGGATTACGGCAAGACGCCATGAAAGTGCGCATTTGGAAACCGCATGAAACCGATCCCAAAGTCATCTTGTTGAAAAAAGACTTGAAATCTACCCATTGTTTTTTTTTTATTTCCCGAAATGACGTAAATTTGTCAGTTTGGTATCAACTATCTTGCGCTCCTCCAAGGGTACAATATCATCCTAACAGTGCCATGTTGTAGGGATTTGTTGTGGAACAAAATTTGCACTTTACAAGGAAACGACTGGGGGTAGCTTTGACATCCAAGTGTGAGTCGTTGGTAACGGGAAAACACAGAATCGCAGAATGCCAGTTACCAATAGCGCTCGAACTGCTGAACTGTTTGGACTAACACACGACACAGTACAAACGTAACGCGAAGATCTGTTTGTCCTAATTCCAGTTGCAATTTATGGATGTGGTCGTTCTGTGACAACAAGCACGATAACTAGGCTGAATATTACGTGAAACCCTATACGGATGCGATCCACATTTATTTTGCTTTTCCACCAAATGACCTAAGTTCGTTTTTATCATTTTCGTTTGAGCGCATCGGATTCTCTGGAATTTACCAGCTGACATAATTTTCATATAGGTGTAGATGAAGAATTTCTGTACACCTGGATAAACACTCAACCACTGCCCTTTGTGTATTACTCCTTCAGGGACCCTTGAACGAACGATCGAGAAATTAGAGAACTTGAGTGACAAGGAACTCTATTCAAGGCGTGTAATGTCATGTCCCTTCCTAAAGCATTTGACAGATGATGACACACCTGAGGAATTCATTCACCAGGCAACAGATAACTACTGTAACCAAGAGAAGGACGGATCAGAGTGGAGCAAACACTTTCGCATCACTCCGTCGAATGAGAATCTTCACTGCCTGTGGTCATTCAACTCCACTATAGATGAATTCAGAGGGCTCGAACGGTCTCCTGAGGCTGGTGAACACTGCGTTGGCTCGGCTCTGAGGGCGCTGTTGACGTTCACCTACGAGTTGACAGTTCCACTTAAGCAAACAACGAATGCACAACTTTCTGGGATGTTTGACAAATTGAAGAGCGTAAGTTACCAGTTTGCATGGTAAATCAGGATACATACAAGTGAGTGTCCTTCACAGGATGTCCTCAAGCAATTCAACGCAACATGCAACTAGCTTATAAGGCTACTCATTTTATATTAATACCGACAAGAAAGGGAGGTTTTCTTCTGCGGAAAGCCAAGCCACTGTGTGGTTATCTATCATAATTCGTTTTCGCTATAATTGAGCAGTTACAGTCCTAGTCTTCCCGATGGCCTGACACAGGCACAAGGACCGCTTTCGACTAGACCGTTCTGTTTTTTCAGGCACCTTTCTTGAGAAGCGCTCTTTTCTAGAAGACAGTCCTCCTAGGACATTCCCTTCAAAGCATCACTGTAGGACTTGTTCGACACCAACGCGTACGTTTTTCGTAAATGCTTCGGAGTTATCTGTGGTAACAGAAAACAGCAACAGCTGTCTGCCATGTTCCTAATAATAAATGGTTAAAACTCCAGAAGAGAGCAGTTTTTTAGAACATGAATAGCATTGCTGGTATGCCAGGTGAAAGCTTGCATTATTAGTAAATGTGTTTTATACTAGTGAGACTCACCACTCAATGTTGTTTGGAACCGTTTATCAGGTTTTTGTAGCGCCACTTCCTTGGAGAACGCCAGCTGTTTTGGACGCTACCTGGACAGCCTGTACCGCACGCTCTATCCTAAATGGACTTTGCGAGAATGCAATAGCTCGAAAGCTGTCGGCACAAGTGACTGAGAAATTGCGTCAGTCACACGAAAAATTCCTAACGGTGAGTGACACATCGAATCTTTTACCTACCAGAAGAGCTTCAAGATGGACGGAATCGGTCCTGGGTTGTTGAGTTTTCAGCAACCCTATGATTAGCATTTTTGTCAGAATAATATCAGCGCCGTTTTAGTTGGAAGATTAAAGGCATCCTTATCCGATTTGTTGTTGATTCTTGGAGCTCCGTAGGTTGGTGGGTGTTCTCATTTTCTGGGGGAACTATGATTGATACGCACATCCTTTATTGACAACTGTGACCTTGAAATAAATGCCCTACATTTAGGATAAACTGGCTTAGTTGATTTCAAAAGCTCACCTTGTGCCGCAGGAAATGGAGTATGATATGAGTCCATCATTCCATCTGGCCTTACTTATCACAAACGACCTCACAGCGCAGTCAACAGTCAGTCATGTCCCGTCTTATCGACCTTGTTGATCGGAGCGTGCCTAGATAGATCTCAGCGACCCAAGTCGGGTGGTGGTCAATAGCCACCTGATACTGTCGAAGCCTTTGCGGTCCCCTTCGATGAAATGTCTACCATACGAAGGGTTCAACAGTGTAAGAATTATGGAATGCTCCTAATCTTCACAAAGGCATTCATAACGAACGGGAAATTGCAGAGAAATGAACAAAAACCTCGGGGTTGCTTCACATTGGTGAACAAGAACCCGTCGCTGGTAGTTTTGTTTGGATACTGGTGCTTTCCAGCCGCGAATATAATTTTCCACTCCAGGCTGTTCTTTATGTCATAGTGTTCACAAGAGGTATCCCGTTCATCTTAAACGTTGGTGTACATAGTGTTGTTAGAGATCTTACGGATATAAAAATGCAGAAGCCACTGTTCTCATTCTGGGAAAGCGGAAGCACAAATATTTCCAAAAAATCTGACTAAATTTAATCCATCTTTCAGCGTGACCTTTGCACTGAAAAGGCTACGCAGTCCGTGGAGATACGGTAGGTGTTGAGATACGTTATCTATTTCGGAAGCTACGTAAGTTTGAATGGTGCATTGAGTGATGAAGTCAGCACATGTACTCAAGGGCTGAAATCGCGATTGATAATCTTCATCATTTCTGATGCCGAAAGTATGCAGCATTCAGCCACGAAAGGGACGTTTTTAAGGCTAGATTGCACAGCAAGTTGTGATCTCTTTGGATAGATGATTTGAATTACTGACCAACAGTGTTGCAGAACCGGAGATCGAGTTCGTTCGCCGGCGGATATGTGGCCATGAAATATATATTTTTCGTGCTTTCAGAACCGATGACTCCAGTTGCGCGCATGCTTTTACTTCCTAACCGAAATGCCTAGAGAACGTTTGCTTGTCAGTGTGCGTCGGGCCCAGGTTTGCAAATGACACTACGCCTTCTCCGACATGATGCGCTTATGTATTACTGTCAGTATTCTTCATTCGTGCATACGTCCTCGTCCCGATCATTTTCCATTAGTTTTATTTGCTTTTCCCTTTTCGTCACACTCTTTACTGAGGCTTCCTTCTCTTATGCCTGATGGCAGTTAAACACCAGAGTGCACTACCGGTGCCGTTAATAACGACGATACTCATGACGGCCTCTTCCCATGTACTGTTGTGCCTAATCATGAGCGACGCAAAGACAGAATAGCACAAGTCGAAATCCGGCGAATAAGTGATAACAACGAGACTAGGTGGCGTCTATCAAACTCACTTCCCGCGGGGCTCCTACCTCGTGTTGACCGGCAATAGTGAAGGTTATAATCGCTAACCGACATCAGTGTTCTTCCTTCTGTTAGTTCTTTCATCCAAATTCATAGAGTGATGGACAAAGAGTAGACTAATTCTATTTCCTGATTCGGCTAACTTTTAATGTCAAGCGTCATATTCTTATGGCGATGTACAGCGTTGAGGTTTCCGTCGATGATAACCCTTCTAGCTCAGAATGGAGAATAATCTGCTTTCTGGAGAACTACAACACACGATTCAACAAGAAACAGACCCATACACAAAGTAGTGCGGTATTCATTCCTTTCATTTATCGTGACATGCTTCTTGTAATGTTTTTGACTCACTAATATCTCCCACATGATTCACATCGCTAAGTTGTTACGTGTTACGTTCTAGACACTTTATCGCCTCGAAGTTCGCACTGAAATGCGAAATTGCCGATTTGAAGACGCACAAGATAACATTATAAGACAACATGCCCCGAGACTTGCCCGTACCGTGTTGGAGAC
>SJOL01000262.1:55275-71031 GCA_004794785.1 Opisthorchis felineus
TCCTTTCATTTATCGTGACATGCTTCTTGTAATGTTTTTGACTCACTAATATCTCCCACATGATTCACATCGCTAAGTTGTTACGTGTTATGTTCTAGACACTTTATCGCCTCGAAGTTCGCACTGAAATGCGAAATTGCCGATTTGAAGACGCACAAGATAACATTATAAGACAACATGCCCCGAGACTTGCCCGTACCGTGTTGGAGACGTCGGCACTCAGACACTATCTGACGCACGGTCTACCCTCGTTGGGGAAAGAGCTGGGCCGAGGACAATACGGAGTGGTCTACGCCTGCTCCAGCTGGGGAGGCCATTCACTTTTGGCCGTGAAGTCTGTGGTGCCACCTGATGAGAAGCATTGGAGAGATTTGGCGATGGAACTATTCTACAGCAGGTACGTTCGACGCCTTTGAAACGACAAGCAGTACTAGGTCACGTTCCTGACATACAACAAACTAAAAATGAACGACATTGCATCTTCTACAGGTGCAGGGCAAACCCAGTAATACCTCATTAGAAAAAAGGAGTAACTGGACTTTCAATGAATACTAATGAGTTCAACTCGTCCACTAGAGGTGAGCACCGTTGATGATTCATGCGTAGATCGAACTGGCACATATCCATTTTACTGGACTGAGCCAAATTCAAACTCTTAATTGCTTACAGCACATGGCTGAGTAAGTCGAAGCCCCCAAAGCCTAGAGCGAATTCTCCAGCCTATCGTAGTTCTTTAATTAACAGAGATAGAGAATGCCCTCAAAGAGTAATACAAATTGTGGGCAGTAAATTTGTTTCTAATGGAAGAGCTGATCACTTCTAAAGATCTAAGGCTTGGGTTTGAAGATACAGCCAAGCCTCAAGAAGAACAGTAGCCTACGCGACCCTAACCGCCAAGTTATTTGACCTAACTTTGCGCCTGACGTAGTCATCGTAACCAATACAACATACTGGCCGCAATATAGGCTCTACGTAAATGGCATACACAAGTATCACCACCGATCAATTTCTACCTCGATTTATTGTCTTCAGGCAATTACCTCAGCACGATCGAATAGCAACAGTCCATGCCCACGTGATCGATTATGATCGTGCGCACGGATCAGAACCAGCAGTGTTACTAATCATGGAACGTTTGGCAAGAGACCTACATATTGCACTCAAGCAAGGATTGTCCTGGCTTCGTCGACTAATTGTAGCAAGAGATGTCGCCGAGGGTGTGCGGTACCTACACAGTCAAGGCTTAATTCATCGGGACATCAAACCGCGAAATGTGCTTCTCGATCTGAACGACCGGGCCAAATTGACAGACTTGGGATTCTGCAAGCCACAAGCGATGATAAGTGGCAGCATTTTAGGTAAGCTAATCAACACAGTCATCTCACAAACTCTAGGTACTCCGCTACATATGGCACCTGAAATACTCCAGAAGAAGTACGATTACACGATTGACATTTACGCTTGGGGTATCCTATTTTGGTACATTTGTGCCGGGAGCGTGCTTATGCCACGCAACTTTGACAAGTGTACGGACAAGGAGGTTTTGTGGAGCGCTGTTCGTAAAGGTAAGAAGCTCAAAATTCGAGCACGTCATCTTTTCAGGGGTTCGTCCTGAACGACTAAAATCATTCACTGATGACTGCTGGGATTTGATGGAACAGTGCTGGTCTCGTTGCCCACAGAAACGCCCTCATTCAGGACAGATTGTAGAAGCAGTGGATCAAATCTATGAAGACGAAGTCAACAGATCAACAAAGACCAGGTCGGTAACCACTAAATCGTGAACACATCTGCAGGCCATTGCCGACATGCTCCACTGCAGTGCAATCGAGTTGCAGATGAGTGGTTACTCCTACTAACCTGGTGGTGATGTTGTATACCTAGTCTTTGCCCGATTGTTTTGACATGGACCAATATTCGAGCATGACCAGGATAATTCTTCCCCATATTTTGTTTTTTTTTCTGCCCGATTGCTTTATAATATATTTTGTACGTATTTTGAAAGAGGATCAGGACAGAGTCAATAAATGGTGGACGAACAACCCTAAAGACCTTCAATTTGGTCTTCATTTCTAATTCTGAATTGACAAAAAACAACTCCATGCGTTATCTTCCGCAACGACTGGCTGATGCGACGGTCTGTCTCATTTACATCTCTGAATGAAGACACATCCGTGGGGGGGAGGTCACTTTGTCCGGGTCCGTTGAGGATGCTGAGAAGTTAAGTCCGAACCTATCAGCTACCTCCGGTGGGCTTTCCAGATGCTGATGGATTGGCTTGAAAATTAAGCTTACCGTACAGAGGATTGGTCTACTGACTCATGTGTACTGTAGCAAGTCACGACATGCGTCTTGGAGCCAACGGTGGTTTGCCTATTTGTTTTCGTCAGCGTTAAGTATTGGTGAACTGAGGCGCTCATTGGAGGCTCAGTTGCGCTGTCGCTCAGATCCGTGGTTGAGATCAGCCGATAGGGCATTGTTAAGACAGACAATGTAAGGGTTAATGAGCTGTTCAAAATGGTTTTGGTCCAGGAAGGTGCACGTGCGCCTCCGAACGCCGTCGCGTTAGTTGAGTGAGATGACACTGACACCACGAACAGTTGGCTCCCAAAACGTTAGTTAAACTCCTCCACATAGTGATCAACGTCTAGAAAACGCACGCAGTTGCTGTAATCCTAAAGCATCAACTGTGGCAAAGTTTATTCCTTAAAACTGAACAAGTTACTCGGACGGACATTCAGAAGTGACCACAGTTACCTTTCAGTGGGACGAAAAACAACTTGTACTAGTCACCTACACACGATCCCGAATCATCCACTCCATGCTATCTCAACCCGGCGTTGTCGTCGTTCCCGTGTATTCTACCTATTGCAACGCATCCCTCTGTTGAAATACACTGTAACTGAACCACTCCTTGGAGGCCAGATTTAGGTCGAATATAACGCAAAGTAAAATGCCTCAAGGAGGGTTGATGAAAAAGGAATTTTAATAAGAGCACTGTACATGAGAGAGAGATAGGGGGAGGTTTCGCTGCTTCCAGTAGGATTAGTCACTATCGGAGTCGACTATCACGGGGTGTATCCCGGCAGCCTTACGAGCCAAGTACCGTTGTCTTGCTTCTTCTAACTGCGTGTCAGTGGTGACGCGCGGTCGAGCATAAATGTAGTTAGGATCGGAAGTTTGGCGTTGAACTTGCTGTGAACCACTGTGGTGTGAGAGAAAAAGAAGAAAACAAAGTCGGAGTGACAGGGCAGTGAGACCTGCATTTAGACAAAAACTACTGAAAACTATAGAATTTTTCAAGTGAAAATAGTTTTCGCTGTGCACCAATGGAAAACGCGTGAAGGAGTGGACTTTCAACCTATTCTCCTTACGACGTGAATTCTCCATGTTACCAAACTCCCCCCGTAAGCGATGTATGTCTCCGGCATGACACTGTGGGGTTTCATTTGATACTGGCCTTATTTTGCATTCCGGTTAAAGCAGAGCAGGCCAAGTTCCACTCAACCGCAACAATTGAAGACGGTAAATTATGGTTATTTTGTGGATGGGCAAACCTCATTATCCGTTCACTCTGTGGAATTATGGTATGGCAAAAAACACCAAGATAATAAGCCTTAGTAAACCGGGGCAACGTATTCGATAGACTGCGAATACGTTGGCCATTATCAGGTATGGTGTGTAGCTCAGAACATACAATTCATCAATAAACCATGTGTTCACAGGGCGGTTCACGTGAAAAAAACTCCACTTTCCGGGACCCGAGGTTTGTACAGCTTTAGCAACTTTGAACGGCTATAAAATTTTCAACACTTTCTGACCCTGTCTGCTTCTACGATTTGTATATGTAGCCTGATGGTGGACGCAGAACAAAGTCCGTTGTGGGCCAAATCTCCATCAAATGGAGGCAATAACTTGAAGTTCGAAATAGTTTCAGTGCCCCATAATGAGGTTTTTTGTAAGGAGTACTATGCTGAGAACTAACGTACGAGATAAAACGCTATAACTTAGCACCCATACAGATCTGATACATATTGGGCGGAGAGCGTGTCGAGTGCATATCGACGACTCCAGAGAGGATGAAAAAGCCAATGTAAGTGAACGCTACCTTCTTCACCTACATTGCTTGTGCGTGGGACTAAACGAGCTCAGCGGGTTTGACGATTCAGTGTAAACAGATCTCCATTACGGAAGAGTCGTAGAAAAGCGAGGGAATGTTACCCTTTTGTACGTACAATAAGCCAGTCCTGGAGAAGAACAACATCATTACTCGGACAGACATTGAAGGATTGGTGAATCGTGTGAGAGGAAACACAAGAGGTCATCAGGGGCCCTACAAGCTCATGAACATAAATGGCGGCCAACATATTTTACGGCAATGTTTTGTACATCACACTACACTACACTTTTCGCCGATTCTGTCATCGCTCCATTGCCAATTAGTGCACTTCGCCGGCAACGAAAGCTTATCCCATTGCGTTCACCGACCATCATTGAATGTGCAACTGTACTAGGCCACTGATCAGGTAACGACGAAAACAGTCCGTTAGTATTTAAGTGATTGCGGGGAACTGTGAATTTTAAGCCCCAATAGCAGGTTCCAATTGAACAACTGCAAGACGTACAACGAAGATATAATATTTTCGTCCGTCACAGATACACGACAAGTAGATGTGTGACTAAGCTATGCACATTTCCAGTAAGAGCAATGCCACACAAGGGCTATGACATAAGCGGTTTTCCGATAGGAAAAGTGTGACGGGGAATATTCACTGCAAGACAATACTAATGATATTTGTTCCATCCGCACTGAAAATGCTTTACAGACCCCTGTAGTCACGCTTTCGCAGTTCGTTTACTCACGATGCCCCGACCCGTCTGGAGATTTCATGAGTAAACGGCGTGGTACGCTACTCATGACAGGTATACACCGATATCAAGCTGATATCACCAGCGTCAGAGGTTAGTACCAAGGTCGTCTCAGCATTAAGAACTATTTTGTACATCTTCGCGGAAGGTGGCAACTATCATAGTCATGGACGGAGTCGTAAGCACCAACTAGAACCGTCGAGAACACCCAAGGTGGAAATTTGGTAAAGAACTTTTTCAGTGACTGACTTGAACAGAACACAAAGTGTTGCAGTTTTACACGAAAGTTCATATATATTTCGTTGTATCCCAACAGATGCATACTTTTAGGGAAATAAAATTAGCTGATAAAAATTAGCCGATGTATTGCGCGACATGTCATGCCCACCAAATCACCAGACCAAAGCCAACGATATCAGTTGTGTTTCACAGTGGCGGCCTCAGCCGTCCGGAAACTTCGTTCTACAGCACCGAAACATCACACACCATGTTCGGAAAGATCCAAAAACTTTCTACAGAGGAAAATGTTGGTAGCTCAGGTAGCGTAGATGGTCGTTGGCTTGTTCGCTGAGCTGGGCAATTTGACTACAAACGTGGTTGTGGCACAACCACCAACCCATCGCTACGCACCACTACGCTCCCCAATAACGCACTGATGATTTCACCTCGATTGGTGGTGAAACGTTTGCAATCAAATTGCCCAGCTCAGCGAACAAGCCAACGACCAGATCCGAAAATGGCCAAATTGCGCAGACTAGAAAGCACCGGTACTAAAAGACGATGTCCCGCAGAATTAGTGCAGAAAATCAAAAGAACGGAACTTCTGTAAAGGGGATTTCAAGCCAACCGGTAAGGTTTGGCGGTAGTATAATCCGATAATAAGCTCTCGTCATCATGAAGAGGTATCCTATTCGGTTCCGTCAAATTCATGAGGAACGTGGTCATTGTTGAGGAGTGGGGCATACTCCCGATGACGTTCAAATAGCTCTCTCAAGTGTACATCATCCGGGAGAAGGTAAATGTCATACTTCCACTTTGCCTTATGATGCATTGTTCGTCAGTACCAAGCGGAAAGCTGCTTCTCAAAATGCAACCATCGATGTTGACGTGACATGCTGACGACATGTCATCAATATGGCCCTTGGTAACAAAATTTACTGCATCTGAAGTACTGCTTGATTACACAGCCTAGTAGACCATAACCATGAAGCCGAATGCTTTGTGGTCTCTTCGCGTCTAAGGTGAGTGTTGATGGCAGGCAATCTGACTTCAATTGCTGAAAGAGACTGGCAGCAGTAATCCGAAAAGCAACCCAGTGAACCAGGGCCACCGCAAAATAGGCGGTACTTGGGGGCGCAGCGCAATGGTTTCTCGATGAGTAAGGCTCCATTCTGATGCAGTATTCCAATATATCTCACAGCGGTGAATCACAGACATGTGCCTCAGCAAATTTAGCAAAAAGGGCCGATGGCGTCCCGAATACAATGCATATAAGACACGGCTGCAAAAGATTATATGTAACTTGGAATGCAAAGCCTTGTGCAAGAAAAATAAGCGCTTTGCCGATTTCCCAACACTGCGCAACTGTTCAACGTACCCTTTTGGATCTGCTGGTCGGGCATTTTTTGATTCTGCGGGAAATTTCACGGTTTCTGACGCAGCTACTCTCTGGCTTTTGTCAAGCGGTCGGCCAGAGTCGATGTGCCTGTCGGAGGAGTGAGGCTTTTTTGGGGAGCGCGTCCGGTCCCGTTCAGCGCCTTCCCTCTGCCGACTACTTTCATGCCGCGGAGTGGGAGATCGACGTGAAGAATGGTGAGAATCTCTGGAAGACATTCCTGATCGTTCATCCCTTGAAGACCTTGGTTTGGGACTGCACCGACTGGATCGGTTGTTTGATTCGGAAGCTGCATTATCCTGTTTTGAGCTTCGGTGCCTCTCGCCAGAAGCTCTGTGTTTCTCAGTTTTATCGTTTTGTTCCAGCTTCACACGCTCCTGGGAATGTTTCTGAAGGACAAATATAACTTTGTATAAGCCAGTAAACGATAGCGTCTCCTCCACACAGTAAGAGAAATGCAAATAAACAAGCCTAGACAACCATGATTACCGAGGAGAATGATAACGCTAAATGCTACCCAAAAAACAATGCAGAAAACATGACATGAGGTGACTAAATCACCTCGAGTTAAATTTTAGCCGAAATCCGTTCAGGAGCAGCGCACATGACTTCAAAGCTATCCAAGTCCCAATCAAGTGTTTCGCCCGTTTCTGATAGGACTTTAATGCATGGGTGCCGGACAAGGCTTACAGAGAATTACGAAGTATACCGCTGACGTGTACTTGTTTTCTCCCAGGTAACGTTTAATCACAAGTGGCAAGCGTGCTGCGAATCTGAGGTTACCGAAGAAATCTGTTCATACCAGCCTTCATATATATAGGTCAACTTATTGAAATGGCTATTAGGGTAAACTAGGATCAGGCTCCCATAGCGAAAAAAATCGGGTGCTCCAAGCAAAGGTGAACATTCAAGCCGTCAGAACTCACTTTTTGAGAAACCAAAGTCTATCAATGAATTTTGTTGAATTTAGGGCTAGGGTTTGACCAATTAGCCTACCTGGATCCCTTGTGAATCAGCCCCAAGAGTGATTTGTGCGCCTCACTGAGCCTACTTGAACAAACAGATAATCGGGAGTTGATGAGAGTCCCAGAATTTCGTCAGTCACAACTCGTACGCCCCAAGTCCAATGACTGCACGAATCTCTTCGAAGTTGGTAGGATGTTTCGTACTGTACTTAGCCCATCTACCATTTGAATAGCGATTACTGGAATATCAAAACCGTAGAAACCCTTGTGAGAGCAACATTGTAGCTGAAATTCAACCCCGGATAAGCTTTCGTACCACCTCCAATCATCTGGCCAGTTCAGTTGTAATCGGTGGTCGGCTCACTATGTGAAAACCTGAAGTCACTCCGAAAGCTCCAGGCCTAGTTAAGTAAACCAGAAGTTTGTCTCACTGTGAATATATTCTCAAACTTCTGCGAAAGCCGTGGACTGAGACATGATCAGCGAAGAGTGATTCGTATCCACACCAACTGTGAGGACAATCACATGCGACTGCTCTCTCCCTGATAAGCAAGTTATAAGGTGACTCTGAAATCAGACGTGGATAGCTTAGACTATTGTCAAACGAACCCATTCAAGTGGATCATAAAACACCCGGTAAATAGAACCACTATTGACCAATCAAGTAGGGAATCTAAGAGAGGCTCGATTTCAGCACTGGTACTGCTGTTGGGTTTGAAGAAGCAAACGGAAACATATGAGTGATAAATAACTTGACAGCCTGCATGAATACCGTAAGGTTGTAATCCTTGGACAGTGGGTGAGGATTGCAGACTATCATGGAAACCCACCTTCGTAATGTGTACTATCCGAAGTTAAGACATCCGCTTACTTGTGATGACAGTTAAAGTCAACACACGCATTACCAAAACATGAGTAATATTTGTCCACCTGGGCCATTAATAGCAGCAGGAACGAATTCCAACGAAACGAAGAAGCAGTATATACGAGAGAACATTCCCACTTTATGGATGTTAACCTTTGTTTCAGTCTCCTATCTGAAAATCTTGATCACCGATACCATCATACCGCAGCAGAAATCTGCGGGCTACAAAATGCCCACAACGAAGTGGTGCGGAGCAGAAAATGAAGTTTGTCGAGTTTGGGCGGTTGGGACGTGTTTCCATCCGCTATTTACCAAAGAAAGTGCTGTTTTTCATTCCTAAGCCACGTGGGCGAAAAGTTCACGGAGAACAGACACGACAACGTAAAATGGAAGTAGTTACAGGATCTTCGCACCTTCTTAGCCGGTCATTGTTGCGCGTGACAACAGACCCTAAAGAATGTGGCATGTAACCAATCTTAGTGACAACCATACTGTCAATTTCTGGTCGGATAGAGTTTGTGTAGGGTAATTTTGGCCACTGGATTCCGCGTCGATCCCGCTGATGGAGTCTTACTCCGACATGATGCTCAGCTGTGTTTGTTTCATTGTTATTCAAGGTTTTAGGAGCGCCCTTTTCTTTGTTGTCTTCTCTAGAGACAAATAGTCTTTTGCACTGGATCCTCATTCTCCTTTTGTTTCCACTGTTCACTAAGGTGTTGCTCCTTGTTTATGTGACAGTTAAGCGCGAGCGTTTAATAGTTACGTAATGTTATCCATGATAATGAGTGTTTTCGGTCGGTCCTGTGAAGATACTGTTCTGACTATGGAAAATGACTTCCAATCTTCCTGGTAGCAACAGCTGCGACAAGTTCGACCCATAATGCAAGCGACAGGGATCCATTAGTGAAACCAAATGATGACAGTATTCTTCAGAATATTTTATTGCACAACGAGGTGCCCAACTCCAATAACCCTTACTACGTCCACCTCCCCGAAGCAACTGTCTTCTAGTCCCGTCAGTTGTCAGGTTGGTTGAGTTTTCCAGCTATAAATCGTGTATTAAGTATACGTTGGCTCCAGGTGCTACACTTTCCGTCACCGAAAAATACAAGAGCAAGGGAAATATGCTCAATCATTGGAGACGATGGCATGGTCAGCTAGTTCTTATTGAATCAATCTAGTTAGTTCAGTGAACGGGAAACTGGCAGATACGCATTGAAGGCGATAAGCGTGATAAAGGAGCGCCACCGATTGCGTGAGTGAGCCAGGTCTACCAAGGTCATTAATTGTTGATAAGCTGATGCTCGGGGTCCCCATTTCAGGAAGGTTGCAACTGCCAAGCCGACTGAGTTTAATGGTCTGTAACTGCATACTTCGTTGCTTGGTTATAGATTGTCCCCTTCGCGGTCGGTTTCATTCTGTATAAGGCAGGGCAGAGAGAGCCCCGTGATGTGGACTGTCCTTTGGTATGCAAAGTACATTTTCCAAACACCACAAACTGTGAAGTGTGAGTAGTTCATCCAGCGTGAGAGACTCTCCTTCCTACGACAGTTTAGCGAGCCTCAGCACTGCTCATCTGATTTTCTCATCAAAACCGTCCAATGCTCCACCAATGGTCAAATGCCGAGAATCTCCGTAAACCCAGGCCTGTAGAGACCAAGTTTCTGATCCAAAAAGCAGCTTGAATCACAGTCGCAGTGCGTCACATTGACACCAAAGGTGTCGGAGTTTGACAAAAGCTTCACTGGCCTGCCACATTCGACATGTGGCCTCGTCTCCAGCCAGTCCTCCAACATATACACAACTGTCCAAGTAAACAAATTTATCTAGCACGTCAACTGGTTGGTCCGCGGGCATGAGGTTTGGGTTTGATCCCAACCAGCTTTGTCACATCATTTTACATTCTGCTGATGGCATGTTGAATTCGACGTTCTCTTCGGATTCGTAGGATTCTCCGAGAGATCGTACTGAAGGAGACCAGCTGAACTGTTCTGTAAAGTGTTCAGCCCATTGCTCAAGATCGCTATTTAGCGACTAAACTGCCGTTCCAGCTTTTCCGTAAACCGTTTCGCTGACGTGTGCTCCTTTTGTTCGCTTGAACGGATCAGCCAAAATAGGGCGTGGCTGTTGTCTGCAGAGAAAGCCTTTTCACCCCCTGAGTCTTCGCTGACATTCTTCAGGCTCATGGTTTTTCGGTGTCTGAGGTCGCGAGTTGTCGGCATGGATGTTAAGGTAGGAATAAATGCTGTTGGTCTCGAAGAAATACGGTATTCATTTGGTCCAGTCGGATGGCTTGGACAGACAGCCATGAGAGCTGACAGCACAGCTTATTTCACTCTCTTCTATTCGTCTTCAACAGTGCGGTAGTACACTAATAAAATGATGATGAAGGCAACACGCGCCGGATATGACGATTAGAGGAACCTAAATCTGAAATACTGGGGAATGTTGATGAAGCGATTCTTACTATATATAGTCCATGGCATGGCCTTTCACCCGACAGTATGACCGACGCGATTCGTACGACTGTACGTGCTAGCGGAATCGTAAACAATGTGAGTAATATTGCTGCGTGAATCAATAAAGATGGCTAAGGAGGATTCCGTTGTACCTGAAGCCGTCGCTGTTCAAGGCGGTTACAAATTGAACCAGATCATCGCCGTAAGCAAGTGCATTGTGAAGAATCCGTATCAGAATTGAACTACACACATTTATAACTATTACTAACTGCCAACCGCATTGGCTGAAATTTGAATCACACGGTTAAACCCCTACATAGCGATTTCTGACTACATCACCGAAAACAAGTGGTTGAGAGAAGTGAACACTGTGGAGGGTGGTGGAGAACGGGCTCTCTATATGAAAAGAAATACGTCCTAATATCGGCACACGACTAGTGTCGCCGGTGAGATGGGTCAAATTTGGTGCAGCCGTTGCTACGGAAAAAGCCAGGATTTATTCTACAAAGAGGTTTCACGGGATCGACCACAAGCAGTCATTGTATGGAGACGGTCACTGCACAAGTTTTACCGTAGTAAGAATGAGGAGTTTATGTGTGTCCTATTTCGACAGTTGAAGGATTACCAAACACTGACTGCATGTAAGCAGGTTTGTCGAATTTATATGGCGAATCAAATGGTAACTGTTTTCCTCACATCGTTCTGAATTACATCTTCAGTATTAGCTTTTAACTGCATCGTACGAGAAGGCTACGTGTGACCACTGAGGACGTCCTAAGCGAAAAACTTCCTTCCAGGTCCCAATAGGTAAGTTTTATGAGATTCCAGCATGCGTCATTTTAGCAGAAAAATATCCCTGAAAAGAGTCGTTGTGCCGACGCTACTTCTATGACGGAAAAAGAAGTTCACATAACCCCAATTATGGTGTTTTCTGCAAAAACGTCAAGTAGCCACTATTCAACAGAAGTTTAAACACCAGACACACCTGATCGTCCACACGACTACTCGCACTTGCAGAAGCAGTTGCAGTTTCTTCGGATTTCATTCCATGCTGATACATGTATCGATAGAAACCACCCAATCCTTGCTGCTTCGTAATGTCCATGTAGTCCTCGCGCACCTGTTCTTCTTCCCGCTTTGAGACTAGCTCCTGAAGCTGCTTCAGCTTTTCCTACAAAATAAGCAGTTAAAAAGGGGATGCCACAGACGATACCTTGTAAGCTGAAGTAACAAATGCCTCCTTGTCACCATACTGTTCGGCATCAGCCTCAATCTCTTTTTGAGCCTTTCTTTCGAGACATAGTTCACGCTCTAACTTTCGTTCTTCCGCCGTCTTCAACAGTTGACCAACGTATTTAGACTAACGGGATGAGGAGTTCAAGATACGAATGCATTAGGTATTTACCTCCTTTTTCGATCCTCCTAAAATGTCATTCACCTGACGATCTTTCTCACTACGTATGTCGTCGTAGATCTCATCATACTGGAACACCGAAGGGTCTTCTTCCATTGCCTTTTCATAATCGGATTTGGTCTGCACAGTAAAGTTGAGAGGAAAGAGAATAACAACCAACCTTTCTATGGAGTTTCGTATGGCTCGACTGTGTATTGGATTGAACTTTCAGTGGTTTCTGGTATCAAGTAAGTGTTGAGGGATATTAAAACTGACCAGCTGTGCAGCATCCGCCTCTTCGTCTGACTCAGCAGCAAGTACCGATTCGACAAGTGTTTTCGGCTTCTCTTTCGCGGTTCTGGTGGGAAAACTTAGACCATAAACCTTCTGCTCTGGTTTACCAATCATCTGGAAAGCGTAAACACAGTCTGATAAGGGGAAGAAGTTATTGGTAATGTGCGGAAAGTTGAGAGGTCGCAATGGAGATTAAGTCTTGTAAGTGAAGCCGACATATATCGAAAAGCCAGTGTTCAAATTTCTACCAGAGAGAACCTTGTCGACCTGGAACATGCAGACGATATTGTTTTTACCTTTGAAAAAGAGCGGAAAGCGCAAGCACTAGTAGAGAAGCTGGCCAAGGTTATTCAGATCTTTGGCATGTGAGTAGTGCAAAGTTATGCTGCAGAACAGTCTTTGAACATAATTCCAAGTATTCAGAGAGTGATAGTGGAAGTCGTGGAACGATGAAGTTGCACTGGCTCTGACGGTAGTGTGACAGATTGGGTTAACGGTTGGATTGCTTTTCCCAATTCGCACCACTCATGGCGTCAAGAAGACAGCGCTGGGTCTCAAAAGACGCGTATATCAGACTACAATGGGAGTTGTATTGTTGTACGGCTGCGAGACTTGGTCACTTCGGGCGGAGGATATGAGATATCTCCTGAAGTTTGACCATTGATGTCTCAGGACTACAACTGGAATCTGTTGGAATCAGCGAATACGCAATGAGATTATCAGGAGACGGCTTCTTGGTGAAGTAGACGATACTTCTATATTCATAATGCACTACTCATAAGGAAACATCACAAACGAAAGATTCAGCTGGGTTCCAGGTGAGTCCCTCGCAAAACCAAATTCGTTTGGAAATAAGTGTATTTCGCTAGACGATACTTCCTTCAAAGAATGTCTCCAGCATTGCAAGCTAAGGTGGCTCAGCCATGTGTTACGCATGCCGAGTTACCGCCTGTCGAGATGAGCGCTGTGTTCTGTGTCTAATTCGGAGTGGCGAAAACCTAGAGGTGAGCAGAGTTTGACATGGCAGAGGGGAATGAAGGATGTTAGGAAAAGCTTGAAATTTCTACATGCCCTTCCTTGTGCTTATCTTGTGACACTAAAAGATAGCGGCTAACAGATATCAGTAGTGTTCATGCTGTCAGTTTCTATCCAGATTGTCTGACTGAGTGCTGGAGGTGTAGGCACCTCAGGTGTTTGTTGTAGGCCAGCTCTAGGTACTTCTACCTGTCCATTTTTTCCCCACCTATTATAAGGCTTTATTCAAACAACTTGACATATCTGTAAGGCAGTGAAGCAACAGTAATTTCATCCGGTGTTGCGATCAGTAATAATGATGATAGGAGCGCCTATACGTGTAATAGTTATCATCATTGACATTAGATGAGAACACTCGTGCTTCACTATCGTTCAACCATGTCAATTTATTTGAATAAAGCATTGCAACAGAAAGAATAAAAATGTAGGAGGAAGGGAGGGAGGGGACCTAGACTTAGTCTAGCGCAAACACCCGAGGTGCCTACACATCCAACACTCGATCAGACAACCTGGATAGAAACTGACAGCAAAAGCGCTACTGACGGTTAGTCGCCACATCGTTCAGCGTCTCCAGATAAGCAAAAGAAGGGCTAAGTGCACCTATACGCATGCCGGTACTCGAATACTTGACAAGGTGTAATGTGGTTCACGGAACCCCTTCCCGATCTGAATATTGCCTACTGTTCCCGGGTCTCGTCTTTAAGCGACTCTGTAGAAAGACGTAAAATAAGTGACCCAAAGAGTCTGATTAAAACGGAGGTCAGGCTAATCCCTCTGTAATTGCCGCACTCACTGACAGCAACCTCTCAATGTCGACTCATTTCAATTGGTTGGGACGGTCTGTTGCGCTAAGACACAGACGAATAAGGTAGACAAGCACGGACAGGACTTCACCTCCAACTTTAAACAGAGCATGTGAGTTTGTCAGGACCAACAGCTCGGTGACCATCGAGGGAGAAAAGACATTCGCTTGTTTCCGAAGCCGTCGGGGGATTCAAGTTCACTGTCCAGCGCTCCATTGCGGATCGGGAATCCGGATGAACAACTGCAAGTGGTCAGTTGAATTGTTGTTGAGAGCGTTCAACCCAACGATTCAGGTGGTCTTACCCAGAAATAAGCGCGCCGCTTTTATCAGTGATTACTTCGCCCACCGGAGATCAAGAGGTCTCCGGGACTGTCGTGCGCATCAGCGGGCTCAGTTATCACTTCGCTTTCCGTCAACATTACGCATCCCGGAGGATAGCAACTTCGTCCGTCAATTTTGACGAATTTCAGTGGCTCAGCAGTATCCAGTTGATCTGGAAACGCACAGTCTGACAAACATTGAATGAATTGAAGCGAGTTAATGCCATACTCACAGGTTTTAGAACTATCTATCCATGCCATCCGACTCGACTAAATGAACACCGGATATCATCTTATTGCTGCCAGAAAAACCACACAAGCAAATAGTGACTATGATGGCACACACAGATCCTGCAACAGCGGGATAGTCAAGAGTTCGAAGAATTAGAATGAAGAGAAGAATGCTGGCGGACTGCGAAGGCCCAGGAAGTGGAGAAGGCTTTCACTGCAGGCAACAGCCGTGTCCTGTTTCAACTGATTCGATCAACCGAAAAAGGCAGGTGTCAGTGAAACAACATGCGAAAAAAACGGAGCGGAAATTCACTCTCAAAAATCGTCCTCTTGAGCCATCGACTTTGAAAAGCAGTTCAGCTGGCCTCATCCAACATAGACTCTGAAACAATTCAACCAGCCTGAATGGAACATCAACTCCAGCCTGCAAATCTAGTGTTATATCATTGTGCCAATGCGACAAAAGGTACTTGACCCAGATGGTCTGCACCCCGCAATTTTCAAAGGTGGTGAAGGCTTGGTGAGTAGTCTGACGACCCTACTACGGAGAAGTTGGAAGGGAAGCATAAGACCAGTGAAATGGAGCGTCTTGACCGTCATGTCCTGAAAAAGGGCGCAAGAACACCAAGCCTGGTGTCTGTTGCATCCAGGGTTCTCTGGCATCATTTCCTGCAGGTTGAACGAACATCGGGAGAGACAGGTTCATGATAATCAAGCTGGGTTTCGCCTTGACCGAGGATGCATCGACCATATCTTTACCTTGAAACAAGTTCTTGCACAACGCCACTCATCCGAAAGTCCAACGCTGACCATTTTCCTTGATTTGGAAGCCTCTTTTGACTTTGGCGATCATCATAAACTTTGGCGGTGTTTAGCAACCAAAGGTGATCCTTTTTAATCTACAT
>SJOL01000270.1:0-31290 GCA_004794785.1 Opisthorchis felineus
CCACCAAACATTTCGACTGCGAGGTGAGAGAACTACGTCCTCCAGCGACGAAGGGCCCGCGCAAACCGGAACCCTAGGGGAAAAGCCCCCCCTGCAATTGGACAACACGTCTTGGAAGCACCAAGGCAAGAAGCAGACAAGTACGCCGCGGAAGCCTTTCCTGACACTTGGGCTCAAACCCGCCATAGAACCAATAAATCTGCTAACCACTTTGTTGTCACACTGCTCCTCACATTTGGACGCAGCAGAGGTAGTGTTGAGGTGCTAGTCCACAAACTGCCTCAGTCTTTTCAACAAAAGTTCGCAATATTCAACGGTAGTCTCGCCCTTGAGCAACCGTCCATAACAGCACTTACAGGAAACTGGCTCACTCCTGACGTCTCTGACACGGAGGTCCTGATAGGTGGATACTCCATTTCCCGAGCTAACCTCAAACGATGCAGCAGATGGGATTGCTCTTTGCTTACACACAACCCTGGCTACTCCAATTGTCCACTCCGAAACCACTCCAGCACCTTGTTGTGGTGCACTATGGATACAAATTCTGCTGCGTTAGGCCTATTCTCTTCCTCAATGCGTGACCAGTTTTTCATACAAACGTTTGAACAAATCTCTCCTGGGTACTATTTCATGCATTTCAAACTGGTAGGTAATTTTGGTGCTCCAAAGGCCATCTGGATAGAGCACAAGCTCATCGGATCAAGTGGACATTTTTCATCGGCGCTGACGAAAGTCGTTCAACAGGGCGCTTGGACTCAACATGTTGTTGCACCCACCAGATACCACGCAGGCCAACTACCATCCCTCATGGATTTGGTCAACAACAACGAAAGACACTTTATTGATCAGTTGGTAATTAACGCTCCACTGGGACATGGTGACCACTGTGTGCTGACCTTTGATTTCATCTGCTACTGGGCCAGAAATCCCGAACCTCAAACGTGGATTCGAAACTTGTGCCTTGCAGACTTCTCGGGAATGCGCATATATCTTGATCAATTTAAATTGGGACCAGCTTCAGTGGAAGAGTTATACAGGACCATTGTCCAGAAAGTTCCGGAGGCTGACGCGACGTTCATCCCAAACAAACCAGCACGCAGTCGGATGGAGCACAGGCTACCTAGAAGGGTTCGGCGTCTTCTGAAAAACAGGTCTCAACTACTTTTCAAAAAGTTGACTACAGGAGACACAGAAGATGAGCTGGCGTTTCGTAAAATGCGGAACCCCTGTTGACCCAGCTAACACAGGACGGGGTATGGTAAGAAGATTTTCGAGTTCAAAGTGCTCACTTTTATTAGGCAACATTTTTTCACATTTCGAGTACTTGCTGTGGAATAACCTTCCTCCGACCGTTGTCGGCGCTCCCTCTAGTTCCCAGTTTAGAGCTCTATTAGACGCTGTTTTATGCGATTCTTCCTGCTGGCAAGCTTACTGTCCCGCGCTGAGAACTCAGAGAACAGTGCTACAACCTTTTCCGCTTGTGACTTTCAGGTGAACGGCAGCCGCCGAAGGACAAGAACAAAATCGACCTAGGAAACTTAGGCGGAAGCCTCGATCCTGTCTATCAATCCGTGACTCTCCTGGTGGTCAGGCTTGAGTGCCGCATTGATCTGCAGATTATAGTGGCAGAAACTCAGTTACTACAGGTTCAGCCATTCCAGGAAGGTTAACGGGGCGCAGTCCGACGAAGAACAGCGTGTCTCCGTACTGTGAGAAATCGCATCACAAGTGGTCTGAAGGTAAAGTCGTCCTGTCCTCTGCGATAGGAGCGTTTATGTAGGAGGGCGTTTCCTTCAGGCGTTCAGAATATTCATATTTATGGAAGCAGTGATACTGTCTTCTTCCGAGGAAGGACGGGTTAGAAAAGATCGTACCTAAGAACCACACACTCTGATCTACCAACGATTACCCGTGACCGCCGGAGCATCATCCAATGCAGTCAAAATACTTTTAAAACTAAAGAGTCTGTTGCTGCTCATAAGGCACCTGCTATGTGTAGCCCCACTAGGAGTCAGACAGTTACCCTATTCGCTACGCCTTCGGGCATGGCCAGCCAAGTTTGTCAGACTATTGAGTCATTGGCTCGTATCGCAGAGGACAGTACGACTTTACCTTCAGACCACCTCGTGATGCGATTTCTCACAGTACGGAGACACGCTGTTCTTCTTCCTAGAATGGCTGAACCTGTAGTAACTGAGTTTCTACCGCTATAATCTGCAGATCAATGCGGCACTCAAGCCTGACTACCAGGAGAAGATGACAGATTTTGGTCGGCAATAGGTCAGCTGGTTAAATTCCACAAGTTCCACTGGTCTGTCCACATACTTCGGATGCCTGCGGACTGTTTTCCGCGTACAGCCTTCTTCACCCAGACTTATATCGGGCGCAGACTATTGAAAGGTTGATCCATGACTTGGCCGCGAAGTCAGTCTTGTTGCTAATCGCAGTCTTCCCAGATGGGAACGTTGGACGAGGCAAGTCAGTGGTTGGTGACCCTGACGGACATAGCTGTGTTACATCAAAGCTACCCGCTTCACTACCTAGCTCTCACTTCATCCCATACCGAACAAGCAGAACCACATGTGGTCAGCGCACAGGCTGGGCCATCGCCTCCAGCGGGCGTGGTTTCCATTTGGTTATTGTCCTAATCCTCATTGAACGAAGCTGTACCAGCTGAAGCGCCTATAAGCTCGGATTGTGCCCTGGTAGGGATTGATTTGATCAAAACGTTACACTCCATTGGGTTCTAGAACAACGTCATACGCATAAGCAACCCACAATTTTTGTAGTCCTGGAGTTCCGAGGTGTATTTGACTCAGCTGACCGGTCTGCTCTCCTTAACACGCTCAGAACGGAATGCCTTAGAGGCTTGTCAGCAATGTGTTCCTCGGGGCAAGTAAAAATATACGAGAGGCTCTCCAAAAGCCCCACTCCACAAGGCCGTATCCCACAAGAATGCTCACCTCCGTTCCTGTTTAATTTGTGATCGGTGAAATAAAGAGACGAACGCTGGAAAGTATTCAATACCCTGGTGTCCAAATAGCTGCTGCCGAAAATCTTTGTCGATCGAAAGATGCAGACGACATCCATCTCGTCGTCAAAGAGGAGGGTAAGACACAGGTGTTTATGATGAACTGAACAAAGCTGTCTCATCCTTCAGCATGCATTTTGCACCCACAAAGTGTAAGGTCATGCTCCCGGACATATCCCACAACACGCCACTTACAATCCAGGAAGAGGCACTCGAGGTTCCGGAGGGTCTTTCCTATCTTGGAAAGTTTATAATTTGTGTTTATAGTGTGGCCACTTAGGCTATGATCGCACTTGCAAATTGATGGCACTTGTGAACCGAAGGCGCATATTCCTGACTCTCAAGGGACCTGTGTATCAGGTAACAGTACAGGCTGTTTTGAGACGTGAACTTCGTGGGCAATGACACTGAGACGGCTTCAGGTTTTCGACAACTGTTGTCTCAAACGCAAAGCTCGTGTAGGCTGGTGCCGGTAAATCTGCGATGAGACAGTTAGAAAACCAGTGTTCGGTTGTACAGTACGGACCTCAGTCGAAGAATGTGTGCAGCACCAAAACCTGTGGTGGTTGCGTAGACTGAAATACCATTTCCCTACCTAATTCAGAGTGGCACAACCAGAGGTGGCCAACCTTCAACCTGGCAGATGGGTATGAAGGAGATTACGAAAAGTCTGTAAATGCGACTCACTTTCCAGGATAGGATCCACGTTATCCCCCCACCCCGTGCATTGTTGGGGACGGTGTAAGATATAGCTGCTAGTTGATGTCTCTAACTTTGTTGTTGTTATCGATTTCTCTCCACAAGGTCTGAATGAATGTCTGGAGATGTAGGCACCTGGGAATGATTTTGGCAAGCTAGCACGAATACTCTCCCCTGTCCACTTTCTATTCTTGACAATAAGGTTTCAAACAGATTATGGTTGTGCGGCAGCGAAGCATCATTGTTGAACACCGATTTTTTGCGGTCTATGATGATAGTAATTTTTATATTCTTCTTTGCAAGGCGCGAAGTTCTCTGCATTCGGTTCACAATTGCGCCCTCAATGAGTCATCGAAATCACCAATATCACATCGGTTTTGAAAGGTCTTCTGCGTTTGTTTATTCCAGAGATTTAAACCCGAGGGACATTTTGTCATTGCACTTAGTTTGTTTCCAACTTCTGTAGAGTTCCGCATTGCCCCCTCATGATTGGGGCTTTGAATGGGGATTTGACGACCGGTGTAGCAGGTTTACTTGTTTGAGAGTTCTCCAACACGGGTAGTGGGTAGTAACCTTAAGATGTAAGATACGCTCGGTTTCTCAGGTGGACGAAGCTATTGTTTTTATACACGTTATCGGCATGTCTGCTTTTGCTTGTTCCAGCTGAACTAACAGACGACTCCTATCTCTTCACACCACCACGAATAATCCTTGTCATCATTTTATGACTAATTTCTATGAGGATTACTGGACAGTTCGTAAACGTTTTTGGGAACCATGCTATTGATGCTACTTGATTTATCATTACCATGTCATGTGCGTTGCGACTCGCCCTCCTGTTTCGCTGTTGTGTTTGTTTTGTGTTGTCAATTTGTCGATATATATATATATATATATATATATATAGCTGTTCTTTAATTTTCAGATTGGCGGTGCACTTTCGACCTGTTCTCCTCAACTCCCAATGAAAACGAAGCGGGTTTCGTCTGCCGCAGAAGTTTTACGGCAGTGTTCAACCTATCTGTTCGATTGTGATGGTAATTGCAACTTACTTTCGCAACTGCTGTCCCTTAGGTGTACTGTGGAATTCAAAGAACGTCATTCCTGGTGCTATCGCTCTATTGGATCGACTGTTCCAGTTGAAGCGGAACGTCTTCTTAATAACGAACAACAGTACCAAATCTGTCGAACAGTATTGTGAGAAGTGTCGTACCCTTGGTTTACCTGTATCTGCGGTAGTTACTTTTGTTGTCACGTTTCGAATCCTGATGTACGCTATAGAAAAACATCATCTGTTCGGCGAACGTGGCCGCTAATTATCTTAAATGTCAAGGCAATTTCGGTCCCATTTATGTGGTCGGCCAGAGTGGAATCGGACTGGAGTTGGACAAGTGTGGTATTGCACACTTTGGTATAGGGGTATGTCGAAGGTTGTGACCAGTCGGTGTTCATTCCGTCCACGATTTTGCTTCAATTAGCCGGACCAAGGACCTGACAATGATGTCTTTCGTGACGTCCATCTGAAGCCCAACGTATCAGCGTTATGTTCTTTTTAGGTTGTCATCGTTTATCTGTAGACTACCGGCGTGCTGATTGGATTTGATGAATATTTCAATTACAGAAAACTTATCAAGGCGACTTCGTATGTTTGTAGGGGACTACCGTTTTTCGCAACCAACGAGGATGCACAACTTCCAGAAGGGGACACGATACTTCCAGGTGGGTGGGTATGCTTTTTACCATAGTTCGATACTTTACTTTAGTTCTCGATAGAAAACGAATCTCATCGAAGCAGATTTACGATCGGTTGTGGTACTAACAAAAACTATAAAGAAGGGTTTAGTACTCAAATTGGTATGTCTCTACGGAGTGAGGCAGACAGACGGCGTAACCACGGCAGTTTAAAGATGTCAAGTCAAATGATAAGCCTTCGCTTGGGACCTGAGAGTATTGATGCCGGTGTGACCAACCTCAATAGCTGCAGAATCGTCAGAAATTCGCAGACAGCAAGAGAGCCGTAAACTGAATCATTGCATGTGACATGGTGTTCGTTTCAGAACTGCAGCAAACGTCTGTCAGCAGAATATCAGGAGCAGTTTGTTGACTAATCGGCTTACGGACTCAAACATCAAGAGTTGCATTTAAAACAAGAGTGTTGTGACTTGCTGAACGGTCGTGCAACTCTGTATCGGTCGTTGGCTTCCTGCTCCGCCCACTATGCTATATCAAAAGGCACAGAAGCTTCAGACAACTCTTTATGGAGACAAAGGAAGATTAGTACAACTGTATTTATAGGGTAATAACAGAATGTTCCACAAGGTCGTGCTGAAATCTCCGTGAGGGGACGAGAAGCGTCGAGCTGAAGATGCTCGATCCAGATTGGCTGGCCTTCTGACCAACCAGGGCATGCCTTCTTTTGGTCCGTAGCTTGCACGTGACACGTCCGTCCAAATGATGTGATGTTCAGCTATTAGGGACGTCTGGCCTCCGGACAAAGAGTGAGGTTCGACTCACGGACTCAGGGCAACAATTGCGCACAGCAACTCGCTGAGGCGCTTGGCTATCACCTACTCTATTTTATGGTGACTGTCTCCTGGAGAAGGATGCGTCATGTCAACTCCAAGGATGTCCCGAATGACTGCTGCCCATCGAACACTACCACCAGCAAGGTCAGAGCAAACCTTGACCGTTTCCTGTTACACTGCTTGGTATCATAAGTGTAATGAAGGCGCAATAATTCACCGTCAGTCCCAACCATTGAGATTCAGGTTTTTACTTGTCCTCTATTGTGAAAATGCCACTCTGAACAGGTTACCGGCGACGGGGACAGGTTGGACAATCGGGAGGCTGGATAACCTATCCGAACCAATGTAGTCGGCGCCGCGTTCTGTGACACCCTCATCCGACAATCAAAATATTTTCAGTATTCGCTGAAAGCATCCCTGGTTTGCGAGGATCGTTTGCTCGGAACATTGCCCAGCAATAAATGCACCAAACCTCTCTGAAAATATGACTTTTCGGTTGATTTCAAACCTTTTTCAGCTGATTGAACCTGGAATTTTGTTAATCTTTTCCGTAGTTTCTTTCATCAAGTGCCTCAGAGCTTGGGCACTATTCTGCTTTGTCACGACACAAAAGTAATGGGTCCGTGGATGGGCTAACTCTAGTTTTTGTTTTTCATTCCGTTTGTGATTTTATTTTAAACCCTTCAACAGCCCATCAAGGTTGTTGAGTTTTTAATCAGTCTATAAGAAGATCACTGCTTTTAATTTACGTCTTACAGGCACTGGATCAATCTTGGCTTCCGTGAAGTATGCAGCGGGTAAGGAGCCCATTGTAATGGGGAAACCGCATCAGCCGATTTTCGATGTTCTGCGCAACCAATACAACATTGACCCGGGCCAGACGCTAATGATCGGAGACCGGTATGATTATTTTCTCTTTGTCACCCGTAAATCAACGGTGCAACGGTGAAACCATACCTAAAGCTATATTAGCTGAGTCCCGCACCAAGTACGCTGCACGTAGATATTTTAGTCGTCGGTGTCTGGTTAAAAAACTCAAATGATTCCGAAAGAATGTGTGAAAATCGTTTTCGACTGGTGCCGGCCCTTGACAGTAGGATGGGCTATGCCAGCATTTCAAGCACAAACTATGTTCCAATATTCCACTAATTTTACAGCCATCCTTCTGTGAGCACCATCGTCCAAATAAAAATGTCCCTCGTGAGGACTGATTTTTAATCCTCCGAAATCTTGTTCATTGAATTGGATTTGAATCTCGTATTATGGCCTTATTCAAGCAAAGAGCGCTCAACTTTGGAGTGGGCGCCCTTGTCCTAGCAACATAGGACATACACTCAATCACTATCGATTCCAAAGAGAGTATTTGTACAATAGCCTGACAGCATGTGAAAATAACTCGGGCGATTCCATACGAACTGCGCACGAATCTCATCATCATCATCATCGACAGCATGACATCAGTGTTCAACACCGATGCTTCGCTGCCGAATCTCGTTAAGATCGTTGCGTTTTTCGGGTACCAGGGTACACTGAAAAGTATTAGAGCGATTTTTCGGTAAATGTCCACTTGCAAAGTAACCTGGCGCCGACAGGAGAGTCAGCTGAGATTCACTTGAATTCTTCGTTTATAATAGACTTCAACTGAATGTGCCATACAAAGGCTCTCTGATGTTTCAAGATGTCCAAGTATGCTTCAACCCTTGGTAAAGTCTTGATGGAGTCTCAGCTTTTTAATCTCTGGAGTTATCGGCACAGTAGCGCCTTTCCCAGAACATGGTCCAGAAAGCTGTCAGTTTCTTTCACTGTTTTTGACTGGGTGGTTGGATAATAATTAATATAAATATTACTTTTCGGCCGTAATACTTTCGGTGCATAGCTGCCGTGCCACCTGAAGAAAGTCCGAGGGTTGGAATATTGCCAGGTTGTCAAAGCCTCAGCATTCGGAATGCTGAGGTTATGTTCGAATCAGACCTTCCGGTTAGTAAATTCGTGCCATAACGACTGAGCTGCCTCGAGCTCGCTGGTTGTTTGAACTTCTAACCGTCCGGCAATACTTGTGTTAGGCCAATTCTGGACTGTATCCCTCCTTGTCTGTTTTTTTTTTTCATGGGACGACTAGCGTTAACCTCACCGTTTCATTATCGATAGTAATGGTGTTTTAGTTTCATACCGATTGAGGGTATGTCGTGGATCTGAATCGCTTATGTTTGTTGTCCCAGCACAAAACAAAATTTGAGCGGCGTACTGCATACATTTACTTTTCTCAGTTCCAACTCATCGTAATTTTGTGCATTCCACTCTTACATTATCTCCATAGACTGGATACGGATATTGCTTTTGGGAATCGTTTTGGCATGTACACTGCTTGCGTGTTGACGGGTGTCACAGATTCCGAATTACTGAGCAAGGTGAAGAATGACCCGGAGAGAAAACTTCACAGGCCTACATGTACATTCGAGTCCGTGCAGCAGATATTGGAAAAACTGAATGAGGTCGAAAACCAGGGAGCGCCACATCCAACGGGCTAATAATTTTGGCCATTACCTATAGTCACTCTTTTCGCACTGATGTGATCGAATTTATTGATCGATTTGATCTATTCTTTCTACGAACATCCCAGTAGTTTGCACATTACAGTCCTCATTTACGAAAAACACGTATGCATCTAGCAGATCCCCAGTATATCAGCTGACTTGTACACGCAAAATACCCCAATATATTTCACGTCTTATTCCCAAAGCTAGTTGGCACACTTGTAAGTCACCATCGGTCATCCATGCTGAAATGGGAGGACTTTTCAATCCAACGTACACCTCTTTTCGCTAAGCTACTGGAACCAACTTAAGGCGCCAACCAATACTGCAATAGTAAAGTTGTAATTTTACGTGCAAGATCCCAAGATATCTTTCGAGGTATAGTTTCAAGTCAGTCGATAGCAGGCCAAAAAATCGTCTTTTATGGAATTCTTTGGGTGAGTGAGCGGGCTATAATACCGGCTGCAGTGATTCTACTCAAGAGGGACCACCACAGAAACTGGTGTTTAATCTCTTCTGGAGTGTTATTCAGTCTTATGCTGAGCCGAATGAATTCAAGGGTAAGTACAACCAACGTTTGACCAACCATAACCGGACTGAGTAAAAGCGCAGTGAAATGTATCCGAACAATGAGTACCCTCTTAGATCGCTCTGTTCGTCTCTTGTATACACTTAAGGTGTTCATAGTACATTCTTATTGCTGCTATACTGGTAGAATTTAATGTCACCAAGCACTGTGACATGTAACCCGTTCCAGTTTTCACCACTTTACAGAATTGATGGGAAGGAAGGTATCATCATATCCACGGAAACCGGATGGCCTTGAGCTTGAAGTCTTCCACTGGATGGAACGATTAGGTACTGTGTTTCCTCATCTTGCCCCCAGTCCAAGAAGCGGTAGCAGCTGGAACGGGCGCGGCTTCGGCTCATCACACGAGATAGTCACCAGGTTGTTACTTTTACATTTCTGACTGTAGTGAACAAAAGATTGGAAGGGGAACCAAAGTTGTCAGCACGGCGAATAGGCTAATGACCGGTAAAACAGGTACAAATATTGGTTAGACAATATGCCTCGAAATAGTTATAAGACCATCTCAACTCATTGGTGTTTACTCTCTCCGACATAAGTCGAACAGCTTTTCTCTTGAAAATTTTGGCATATGACAGTCGTTAATAAGTTACTTGTAAGGTAATCCGCAAGCGAATAAAGTTCCTTAGATATGGTTAGCTCACTCAGGGTTGGACTGAAGCCATACCAAGGGATTTTGCTTTCAGATCTAGCTGAGGGAAAGATATCGCCTTTTACTGAAGCAGGCTAGAGTTGATGGATAATCGTTCAACGGGATAACATGTAGAAAAAATGGCGAGAACGCTACCCGAAACGGCGGGACAGGGAGACGAAAGGCCGGTGGTAACATTGGGAATAACCCATAGAGATGACGTTTCCGATGCCATCCGGAAGATAATTGCAGTTTATGATAATAAAACGTTCTTAAAAGGACACATCGTAAGAGCTAAGAACACCATACAAACTGCGTCCACCAAATTCCCACTACCCAGCCAAATTCAGGCCGTATAGCTAGGCAACTCTATGTGGGAATCACGGAACATAAGCGTCTTCTTCCACGAAGTCCAATTAGGTTGAAAAAGCATGGGTGCGACTCAGCCGTTGCTGTCGACGCAATGGAATCAAAGCATCAAAACAACTTCGATGGCACACATACCCCAGTCAGGATTGAAGACACGTGGAGTTGACGTGCGCTGAAGCACCAAAGATAAACACGTCCGAACTGCATCAACCATGGTGATGGAGCCAACGTCCTGTCTATCTGGTCTGGAGTCCTCCATAGTGCCTCCGGCGTGTGCTGCTGATAGTTCAGTTTGGGTCGTTATCTAATGCACCAATAGTTAAACCAATCAAGACGACTATAGAAACCTTTTACATTTTTCGTTTGTTCGTATGTTTGCGAACGCATCGGGGGAGAAAAGAACGCCGTTATATCGGTCAATCCTTCAACTGGGATGCATACAAGACGACTACTGGCTTTACTGTTTGCAAACTGCAGCAAGCGAGATAACGGACTGTACTTGCTCGCATACTGGACTTGCTTGAGTGGTGTATACCGCATACCGGAAACAAACCCGACTGGACAAGTGGAAACCGCCGTTTTCTGACGACCGACAGAATTAAAAGCAACTTTCAGATCCAAAAAACGACCAACACGGGACGTTTGAATAAGTGGCGCTGTTCTCGAGGATATGTTGGATATATCCTCGGCCACGGTGAACCCCATCTTGATTCTCACGAATATCTCTCCCGATAACCGGTCAAACAGCGCAAAATAATGCCAGAACACCTTGGATGCCACGATGGTTTTCGCAGAACGTGCTTGCGCCCTTTTTGAAAACTGGGATGACGGTCAATGAGCTCCCTTCTACCGGCATTCTGTTTTCTTTCCAAATATTCTGCACCATGGTCGTCAGAATGTTCCCCAGGAACTCACCACCTTTGAAGATTATGGGATGCAGACCATCGGGAGCAGGTGCCTCTTCGCGTTAAACGAGTGATGTCTCACGCTGGATTTCTATTGCTGACAGCGGGCTGGTGTCGATGTTCCATTCAGATACGCTGGTTGTGTTGAAGGAGACCAGAGAAACTGTTCTTCGAAGTGTTCACCGCATCGCCCAAGACGACGATTGTGTGAATCGCCGTTCCGTCTTCGCATATTGTTTCGCTGACACTTGGCCGGTTGATCGAATCAGCTGAAATAGGGTACGGCTTTTCCTTGCAGCGAAACCCTCCTCCATCTCCTGGGCCTACGCAGTCCATCAGCGTTCTCTGTTGTTCTTGAAGCTCTTGATTATCCGGTGTTCGAGTGACCTGCCTGCGCCATCATAGTCGCTAGTTGCTGGAATGGCTTTTCTGGCGACAATCAGTCCTGTCGATCTCAACGACATCCAATATTCATTTAGTCGAGTCGGATGGCCTGAATAAACAGTTCTCAAAGCTTCCAGCATAGCTTCTTTAACTCGCTTCCATTCAGCCTCCAAGCAATCTTCGTCATCCGCATGACTGTGTTTCCATTAGCTTTCTGCCAGGTCAGCTGGATAATCTTGAGCTATTGAAGCCTGTCGAAGATAATGAATGGAGTTGCTCTGCCTTAGCACGCATAATGGTGACAGAAAGTGAAGTGACAACCGGGCCTTCACAATTGTATGATCAGAGTCAAGTTGCGACTAGGGCTACATTCCGTCTACGTGCAAGTTGAACATAGTACTAATCAACCATTCGTAGCTGAATGACGGTGCGTAATCCGTGTGTGGTTGTTGACGGGAATCCCCTTTAAGATGAGTGATGACGGAGCAGATACAAAGGATATTTCAGCCACTCCTGAATAACAGGGTTACCTGTCCAACGTAGCCAACGATCGCCATGGAATAAATGACCGAAATTTCCCCCGGATGTCATTTAAGAAAGGGGTCACCGGTAGTGGAAAGCCCAACCCCATGTAACATTTTGCTCTTAGTGGGAAATAATACGTCCGATTGCAAAGCATACAGGTTTGAAACTATCACAGTTGAGATCAATCACTATTTGGGATAAACGTCGCGACAACCGAGCACGCAGTAGTTGTGAGCTGGAATCCAGATGAACTTCGATACAATTGAGAAGGTTAGAATTGAAGGACGTTTATCGCATTTATTGGGCTCGTCAATTAAACATAGTAATCTACACACATCAAAACGTCCTCACTGTTTGGGTTGAGTAAGAAGGGCGGGTTTTATTCGATAGTACGATACTCGTAGAACGTGATCCCCTGCAAGAGACTGGTAGTGACCGACATGAGTGTGACAATGCAAACAGCAGCTCAGACGGTAGTTTACCCATACGGTAGATAGACTACAGTTGCATTCTGTTCAAATCACTTCTGAGATATCAGAATTTGAATCTGGTGAATCCGGTCATAATGGTAGATATAACGACGGCGTCTAAGGAATTCATACTCAGTGGCTGAACAGTTACACCGGTGGATTCCACAAAAGGTTAGTTTAGGTTTTCGTAATTTATGTTCCCTTCCTGTTATCACAGTCATTTTTCCCAGTGACTATACGATAGACGAACAGAGTAAGCATGTTTATTGGGAATACTGTTCGAGACAATATGAATAAAAAACAGCAACTAGTGAATTCACGGTGGAAACTGTTCTAGTTATCTAGATGCGAGTAAAATAGTAAGCTGTTTGCCGGTCGGTGGGGTAAAGGTGCGCAAATGTAGGTACCCTGCACTCAGCTGATAGGTAGTGATAATTCTGCCTGAAGTTATACACAGTCGATCCGCGATACAGGCGGCTGTTTTTTCATCCTTGCTGTATATCTCCACTGTGCTTCCAAATAACCGTACTCCGCACAGGACATGATCCTACCGTTCGAAGTGTGAATGACGGCAATTTTCCTGTCATTACTCGCGCCCCTGAATGTGCCTACTAACACTTGCATCACAGGCAGTACGTCTAGCTATCCAAACCGAGACGAACTTCGATACTCTGCAAGAGCTGCCAAATTTGTTGCGACAATAGTTCGTCCTATTGTAGAGCTGGTTGGTAGCTCAGCTTGTGAAGTTGGCCGTTGAGTTTTTCGCCAAGCTTGGCAGTATTTTGTCGACACCTTTCAACAAATCAAGTTTACATCTGCAGAGCCTCCACGTAGTTCAAGGACACTGGATTCAGGTACTTCATGATTGTTGTGTTAGCTTTTTCACTACAATCCATTAAGCATAGAAGAAAAGGAGCGTTGGCCGATAGGCTTTCACGGTCAAGTTTGGAAAAATCCCTACAGTCATAGAGTCGACAGGCACAAGTCGGAAACACTGTAACTCAAATAGGCTGATGGCCAAAATAAGTGTTTTTTCGGTCGTTACCGGTCACTTCATACTTTAATCCCCAAAGAAAAGCCGCTGTTAACAGTCAAACCGATATATCCGTGAACAGTACAGGTACTCCTTTAGGCGCCTTCTTGTTTTCTGTTATCAAATCTCAACGATAGTGCGAAGTCTGTCACACAGGCAAAAACAATGATAGTGCAGTATTCCCCGTCACAAGAACGTTACCGGTGGCACCGATGTATCAGTCGTGACGAAGTCGACTGTGGGTCGGGAGGAGTGTTTCTAGCACTTCTAACTCCTTTTTGTTACTTACATCAGATGAATTAGCTGAAGCTTCAGTGTTGACGTTGAAGCTGTCGTCTCTCCGTTGCGTGGTCGAAGTACTTATTGCGATTGATTGCCGAACTAAATGAAGCAATTAAAAACCACTCCAGAGCAGTGGTGAATACAATAGAACCTGCATAAGCACAGTGCTGTTGCGACAGGCATGCTGTCCAGAGGGCCAGACAATAAGCAAGTTTTCAGGCTACTGGGCGTGATGAGTAGGTGCACAACAAGTCCTCGTGTAACGCAAGGCGACCCAGCTTACCAAACTCAGTTTAGGGTTTTTACACCTGCCTAACCATGACCATAGTGATCAAGTTTTATAATTTTTTTCTTCGGAGGGTGTTAACTGATTTCCCTTTTGCGAATTCGACAGGTTATTTATTCTGGTGTCTTTCCGTAATGAACAGGTTCGACTGGGGAAAAGGTTTTCTGTGGCGTTTTTTTATCGTGAGAGGGGAGAATAATTTTGTCAACAAGAGTTTTCGGTTTTCATGCTTCTCTAATGCTCATGATTGGGATGGACAAACAGAGCAACATTCTGGTAGCGCACATGGTGGGGGATACACTCGCTTTACTACAAGACAACAAGCCACGGACTAATAAATACATAAGCTGCAAGCAGTAAAAAAGAAAATCACAAGATAGAAATAATGAGACAAGTCATCCAGTGAAACGAAACCGTTGCAGAGAGTAAAAGGGTACATGGAAGAGATTGATACCTATACAGGGTCATAGCGAAAAATGTAACAAGCAAGACAATGAGTCGTATCGTGGATGGCGCATAGCGAAGGTACGTTGAGTTCTGCCTGACAGGCCAACTCAACTAACTAGATTTCTGTGTGTGGATGGGAGGCAAAATATGAAACAATTTTGATTAAGCAGGTCGTTGAAAAATTGACAGCAACTCCTTGGCGGCTTTTGCAATCTGATGTGCATGGCGAATGAGTACATTAACTTCGGGCGCTAGAGTATGGGGAACCGCGTTGCCTTGGCGTTGGGCGAGTGGACTTGCATGCAACTTACGTGACATGAGTTCACAATGGGGTCTGAGCTGTCGCGAAACCGAAGATAAGTCGGATAACGCACTGACCACACGGGGAGGACATTGATGCAACGAAGGGAATATGCTGAGAATGTCTTGTACGGCCGATTGTATGAGTAGTGAGCAGCTAACAAAATCCCCGGTTCGTTCACCATTGGCCAACTGGATGGAAAAGAAGAAAGACGAGACAGTTGAGTTTGAAATAGTAAACTGCTGAACAGGATGCAGGCTGTGGAATCGGAAATGACGAACACCAGCCGATTACATGACCAATTCGCACGACTGACTGAGGGGCGGGAAATGTAAGAGATGCTAAACCTTCAGGGTGGCCTGACTGATGACGCCGACAACCCAACATCGTCAGTCAGTCTTTCTTGGAGGTTTGTCACCTCGCGCTTCCTGATCATCTGACTATGCGAATTAGTCTAACAACCGTTGGTCGTGCAATCGGCTGACATTCGTTGTTTCTGGTTGAAACAGTGCACGGTTTCATGGGCATTTTCGTCACGTTTTGCGTACAGAAATGTGATCTCGACGCGCTCTTCCTAAATTAAATGAGCCGCAGGTTACTCGCAGAACGCCTGTCGCTTCCATACCAAAGAGGTGTAGAAAATGCTTGGCCGTCGTTCCAAGTCAGCCGATGATAATCTAGTTAAGTCCTGTCCACCACCACAAACCTTGCCTTATCAAATGCAGCACGCATCTGTACGGGTCAAATACGTGATACGATTAGTACCCGGTTGAGGCTGATGGGTTTTTCCGCGTGCCTGCAAGTACTCAGACATCCACACACACAGCGGTCTCTGATTCTGATAATGGACAACAGTCGTTTGAGGTTGAAAACCCATTTATATATGGGTGGCGTGCATTGGTTGGACAAAAGATATTCAGTCCCACAGGCATATGAAAAGAGAATGATATTAGTCGGAATGAAACATGCCGCTGCGGAATGGTTGACGATTTGATCAAGGTCGGTCAGCCGTGTCAGTCAGTATGTGCGTGGTGCAAAAAACTGCAATGAATTACACGAAATTATCGGGACGCACGAAGCACAGGGGTACAAAATGTTTCTGAGATGTGCAGGAAATGGTAGGAACCAGATGAGGCGACTGGTATGTCAATATATTGTGAGTGGCCAACAAAAAGGCGCAGGCACTGCACTAGATAACATTAACAGATATTTATGTTCTACCGGAAAAATGAAGTTACCTGAACCAGGTTTCTGATTCGCACTATAATTGCCTCCACACATCGAACAACCCGATCGGAAGTCGGGCCCTGGCCACTAGCGTAGTCCGGCGGTCCACCAGATGGACTACTAATAGCTGACTTGGATGGTTGGCCCATAGATTCGACGGTCGCAACGGGGGAGCTCGGGGCTGAGGTGTCCACCGGAGCATCGTAGTCTGGCAATGCAGCAATAGAAGCTAGGATCTGTGCATGCTGTTTCTGTAGTTCCTGTTTGCGCTGCTGGAGTAACCTCGGTCCGGCTGTACCACCTGAGGAAGATACCCCGACTTGGACGGGAGTGAATTGATTCGAATGGTCTGAGGTAGACAGGACTGGCGCGGGAGACGCTGAGCCGGTGGAATTGGGTGCTATATAGTCGTCGTTTTTCACGATGACTGAAAGGGATGAACAAATATTAGGAAAATCAAGATAAGCCCGGCTTATAAATTTGAAGTAAATTGCTGTTGAGTTAAAAAAACATGACGTGAACGGTTAAAGGGTATTCAGTGTGAAGCCCATATTGACAAAATGTAAAAAGGCACATGTCGTTTACATGCCGTGATTTTAGGTTTGCTCTTATCTGTAGGCTTCGGAAACAAGTGCAAAAGACTAACCCGGAGTTGTTGGGGAAGTAAAGGAGGTTGGGAGAACACGAACGCCACCGACTACTGGCTTGGGCAAGAGCCTCGGAGGGACTGAACTGACGTTCACATAAGTAGTACAGCCGGACATCGGGCTTGATTGGCTGCCGTGCCACACTGGAGATGTCTCGTGCTGACCAGCCTCACCGGGTCGGATCACATGACTAAATTCGTGAGAGCTTGTTGGCACAATCAAAGCGGACTCGGATGCAGGGACGGATGAGGCTGGTGAACCACCTCGACTTCCACCGGATCGCATTATGATGCCCTGTCGAAGAAGAACTCCGGAGTCCAAGCATTCCGAACCAACTGAGTAATTCCCCGCTTCTAAAGACCGGTCGCCGTAGTCGTCATTTTCCTCCTCATATTCTGTAACGGCTTTTTTGGTCTCGTCAGTTCCTGTGATACTGGTGATGCCATTCGACGAACCAGATCCTTGTGCCTCTTGGGTAGGAACAACTTGAGAAGTGGGAACATCTGCCAACGCCGAACTTGGGACCGCTTTGTGCAAATTTGGCGGACTGTGTGTCATAACCATACCGGCGGAAAACGCAGCGAGAAGTGCTGACTGCAAAATAAATGAAACAAAATTGGCAAAAGTGATGCAAATGGACAGAAGTTGGGGGGGGGGACCTTAGCTTGAACACGAGTACAACTCTAGATTCCGCCCAAAAATTTGAGATGTTTTGCATTGCTACAGTAGAGCCGAAAAGCAGAAATCGATCACTAAGCTTCACAGACAGGGCTCAGAGGGAAATGAAAAGGCCAACAAAAGAAAACGAAGCCAGCTCACTGGCGCTTGAAGACAGCGCAACAATATCCCACTGCGTGCAAAAAAGCATCATGCCAAAAACTAGATAAAACAGTCGCAATGCATGTTCCCATTGACGAAGTCATCATTGCAAAGACAAGCAACTGCTGGATATTTAGCGTGTGAGTGCATACTCGACAACCAAGGTTGTTCCGGTTCACAGACATGGTGATTCCAGGGAAGACCAAACGGACAAATATATGAATGGTGTCAAATATTCTAATAATGGTGAATACAAGGAATGATGTTCGCTTCAAACGGGAAAGTCTTCGAAAACGGATAAGGATGAAGAACTTGGGTCAGTTCGTCCCACACAACATCAGAACGCACCAGTACAGTGGAAAAGAATACTACACGTTCTCAGGGGGGAAGTAACTATTGTATAAAATCTAGCATAGTATACAACAAAAACAAAACTAACTTTCTCTTCACGCAGCGACTCAACAACTTGGTTCATTTTTTGAACCTGTACCTCCAAGGATTTCATTCTGTTTTCAATGGTTTGTTTTGCAATCTCCAGTCCGGACACTTGTGAACGTAGATCTACATTTTCACGACGAAGTCGGTCGATTTCATTCTTTGCAGCAACACAACATGGTTCAATGGTAGACTTTTGTGGACTCTCAGCAGTGGGGGTTGCGGTCGAAGTTGAGGGTACGAACGTCGGGCTACCAGTTGATGGTTTGAGACTAGTTGTGGGTGACAGATGTGCCAGTGATACATTTGTGGCTAAGTTGGCTGCCTCCAGAATGGGAGACAACGAAAGATCAATGGATTTTGGTATGGACGTCTGGGCCGACGGGACACTTGCACGATGCTGTGTATGGCGACTAGTATGGGACAGATGAAGACGTCTCGATCCTGGACTCGGACCGGGTTGACTAGTTATTTCCGCACCTGTCTGCGTACGATGGGCAGAAGAAGAAGTCGACAACGGGTCGGTCGCCAGCACTGTGCCATTCGTTTCATTTGAGTCAGACAAGACCAATGATGTCGAGGGGCCTGAACTACGTTCACTGGGACTCCGCACAACGTGTCCATTCGAGATAGAGTTTGATGACAATGGACTCGGTGAGTGCGGAATACTAGGACTGGTAGGAGTTAAAGATGCTTGCACGTCAGAATCAGCCGCAACCTGTGATATAAGGAGTGAAGAAAAAGAGGAATTGGAAAGAATATTTAGTCTAGTGACTCCCGTCATAACGACCAGAAAACTAAGTCAAACTCAATCATAATAAAAAAGCACTAGAACTTCAAACATGGCAACAGAAGATCAATTTTCCACTTGCGAGGTCCGCGATCACACCAGAGAGGAGGACGTTGCAGGAAGTGCTGTGTAAATGCTTTGAAAGTATCAAGAATACAATAAGCCGATGTAGCAAACGATTGCCGGAACTAGGCAGACATATGACCGAAATTACCATGTCTTGAATATTGCTCTGAATTTTGGAGAAACGTAAATGGACGAAGCTTCTATTCTATTGTATGGGATCATATACTAAAATGGTGGAGAAGGGAAGTGAAATCAGACTGGTTGCACCAGAGTAAAAGCAAACTAATTACAATGGAATTGGCAAAATAGCGACAGGCATGCCCGCCAGACTAAAAGTCTGTGTCATCACAAAGTAGGTAGGAAGCAAACCAGACACCGGGTAAACACAACCAATAACAATAACATTCGAGGGAGAGAAACAATCCTATATTCTGAAAAGAACAGTGGTACGAGTTGAACATCGAACGGCATGATTTGAGTAGTGTGGCAGCTGAAACAAGCATGGTGCGAATCACGATATCGTAGCTGGCAAGAATAGTGCTCCTTGGAGTATCCGTCCGTGGAATCCGAAAGCAGATCTCGGCTGGAATAATAGTCTCAGCGACTAACACTACAGTTATGCATTGAAGCAACGAAGAAACAGTATATTGTTAAAGAAACGTTCAGGCCACTGCACTTATATTCTTTCACCTCTACTTCACTCAATCACATAAGTTCAGGATGGTAGAGTAAAACGACAGAAAGGCAAATTATGAAGGTATGTGTGAGATCCGTTCCCCTGTCCTAATACCCCCTCAGAAGCCGCACAAATACGACACATCATGAGTACCGAAGAGCGCAACCGCGATTGAAACGATGTATGTAGAAGCTGCTCCACCAATTGAAAAAGAGTAGTGGTTATCGATTCAGAGGTAGCTAAAGGCCTCAGCGCAGCGACAGTCTAAACACTCCAAGTGAAGATCATCACAAGAAACTGTCTAATAAACCAAATAACTAAGGTTTGGAAAATAGTGTAAAACGAACACAGTTGTTGATGTGTGTGCAGTAAATTAATCGAATGTTCCGACAAGAGGACAAGATTCTCAAATTTCACAAGTGCACACACGGTGTGGTGGTCCAAGCTGCGCGCACTACTCGTTTTTACGGGGATTAAGGTCCCGTTCGTTTCAAACCATGGTTTTGAGAGCGCTCCTGTTGGTTGGCGAAATATACCGGGGTCGCTGCTGGTAAACAGTTCTTCGATCTGTGCGCAACAGGAATATGCACCTCCGTGGGATACTTTAAGCTCATGTTGAGACAGTTTCATACTCCTATAGGAACATCCTAAGATTCCTATCAGGACATCTTAAATAGAAAAGATGTACCGCAAGCATTCTCACCTGATCATAAACTGGATCATCACTGCGTGTCCGGCTTGTTCGAATCCCGTTTTGTTGTGGTTTAGTCACCGAACAAGGGGGACGATCTGCCTCAATCTGGGAGTTGCGATTGCAATCGCTAAGGCAGCTCGAGGGGTTCGTCATGCACGTAATCGGTCCGATGGGGGAGGGCGTGTCAACCTCACACTCCAACCCGGGTTCTGCTAGCGGCGGTGAGGGGAGGGGTACGGATCGGGGTGGCACTGAGGTAGGAATGTCCTCAGTTAGCATGGCCGGAGCAAGATAGGCTTGATAAGGGTGATGTTGATGGGAACTGACATCTGTTCTGGGAGCGTGGTTGGTTAAAGATCTTACTGGAGGAAACAAAGGAAGGAGGCGCGTGGAAACTTCGGTCAAGATATCGAGTACTAGGGTGTGGAATTCTACAGTCGACAATCGACCCAATTTCTGACGGGCTTGGTTGCGAACGGAAGAGTAGGCTGTGTTCGGTGGCAAAAAATAAAGAGTCAAACTCCGGTTGGCTACAGCCAGTGAGTTATGTTTGTGAGGAGGTGGGACCGGTCTTCGATGATCATGCGCACCACTGATTGATGAATCTGAGCTGTGGTTTTGTCTTTGATCGGTGGCCGAAGTGTCCGAATTCTCTAGGAAGGAATTTGTCAGACGACGGTCAGCTTCATCGTAGACATCGACACAAAGGTCCTGGAGGAGGTCAAAAAATGACCGATGAAGAAAAGGCACGTGGATGAAAAAGCTATCGAAATAGCTGTGATTTGCAGCTTCTAGGAAGAGTGAAAACCGGTAGTAGGTTGGGTCCCACGTTTAAAGAGATGGCGAGAGCTAATCGGGAAACTGGTACCAACGAAGATACACTCACCTGCAGAAAGAGTTTAACGCAGTTTCGATAAAGGAAAGACATGCCTGAGAAATGTCTTGAGAATGATGAAACATGGTGCATACCGGAGTAAAGACGATCGATGTCTGATTGACACATGGTTGGAACTCGTGCCTAGGAACGACCAGGCGCTCATAACACAACAAACAGATATGAATAAAGCACGCGGTACCGATATCCTAAGTGTCCAACAGGCATGAAAAATGGGTTTCCGGTGCAGATCAGGGTGCGACTGTTGGAGAGAGTGACTTAATGGTGCGACATTTTCAACTGGAATTCAGTAGAACCAAAAACAAGCAATAGTGCATCGTGAGGTTGTTACATATACAACGCACGCGATCGTTCCAATAGACAGGATCTTTCGACCATGGATGTACAAAAAAGATTGGAGACGTTTAAAAAAGTTTAGAAAGGTCTTTGTGCTGTTGTTTTAAATTGACCACGGTACATCTCTCCCCTGTAGAGGAAATACCTCCATCGACGAAACGAGTTCAGAGATACGACATGTTTTCGCTGCAACGCCTATCAAGGAAACATACCTAACAGAACCAAAGAGGGAACACCCTGCATAAACATCAGATAACTGGAGATAGCATAATGAGAATTCTCTACGTCATTGACGCAGGTTTTAGTTTACAATCATGCCACGGTATAAGCACAGCTGATATGCTTACCCATCACATTAAGGACGTCATCTTGTGCACCGTAAGGAAACCGGATCTTATCGTACGGGTTGGTGCCCGTCTATGGTCCAATGAGTTACACTTGATACTATTACGGTAATATCCCGGCACATATCCAGTGCCTTGAAGTCAGGCTTTTGAGGACCCTAATCACACTCCTGAAAGTAGACTAACCAAGTACAAACAACCAGAGACACTGTTAATCCATAAGCAGCAAGCGTCATTTCGACCCTCAGGAGTTAGAGCAGTACCACATGTACAGACAAACCATGGTCTTGGAGCTCCTTGACTCAAAGGGTGCGTTCGATTCTGTCGATGGCGCAGTGCTTCTACTCACGCTTGCTCAGCAGATGTCCCAGATGTTTGTCAACATAATCTGGTCTCTACATTCACATACTTCCGGGCGCGTGAGTGTACGATGAGCTCTTAAAAAAAGATTCTCTGCAAGAAGTGATGTCCGGCTGTTGTGTCTCGAAGGCACAAAATCCTATGTTGGCCCTTAGCTGCACTTCCGTTAACTATGGTACATTGAAAGGCACGGTAGCTAGAGACAGTCTTAAATGGAGATAAACGAATAGTGTTACAATATAGTTGTAGGGTTACCATGGAATTTTCTGCAAGGTCGAGTTAGAATCTTCGTGATGGGGCGAGGACCACCGACATAAATGTTTGGTCCTGACTGGTTCAAATTGTGACCAATCAGGGCATACCTTCGTTTGGTCCGTAGCCGGTTGGTGACACTTCTGTCCTATCGATGTAAATTTCGGTTACTTAGGGTGGCTCGCCTCCGGACACAGTCAAGGATGTCCACTCTCTCAATTCTTCTTGAACTTAGTCATCGATGAAAATACGAAATGAACCCTGGAAGGTCTCCAAAACCCCGATGTCCAAATTGGTATAGACCTGGAGTACGTACACAACACCGTCCAAAGATCTCAAAATGAAGACAAAGTACAAACACTTGAAAAATTGAGCCTCATCATTCGGCATGCTGCTTGTAATTCAAGAAGTAGAGGTTTTGGGGAATTTTACATAGTAGTTGTATTAGCTCTTATGAAGTCTGATGAAGTCAGTGCGCGGATCACATTTGTCAATCTGTGTAGTTTGCGGCGTTAAAAAAGTACATCACGGGGTCACAACAATCATGCGAGAGGCCACAGTGAGGGATGCATCGCTGTATGGTTGCGAGACATGGCTTCTGTGGCCAGATGATCTGAGGGATCTTCGAGTTTTTGACCATCGATGTCACAGAAACACTGATGGTATAGCATGGAATCGACGAAATCGTGACGTCATTAGAAAATGGACGTTTGATTGTATAGTATGAAATTCAGTCGCATAAAACATTTAACACCATTAACTGTGGTGACTCAGCCATGTGCTATGCGTGCTGACTCACCATCTACCTCCTACCTAAGGCGTTGGAAATCTGGCAGTATAGATTGTTTCCAGCAATCTGTTGGACCACGTCGAGTTACGCGCAAAACCCCAAAAGCCAAATCGCTCAAATGGAGGTTTATCAACAAATGCGGTACTATAAATACAATAATAAAATAATAAAACTGTACAAACCTCAAATCGTGGGACTACGCCGGCTTCTATATACCGGTTTAGGAACTGCTAATTCCTAACGGATCCCAAAGTCCACACCTACTCAAAGCCACGTGTTTACAAGATAGGGAAACCACGTGTCGGCTTAAACAACACGTGCGATGACAAGGTCAAAGAACGGTTTACGTTCAGGTCAAAGACAAGAATTTTGGTATAGGCGCAAAACCGAAATAACAAAAAGGGGGAATGCCGTTGTACAGAATAAGGATAGAAGAAAAGAATCAACAGGCAGTGTCTCGGTCCTCGTGCCTCCTTCGGGTGGCATTGCAGCTAGGCACTGAAAAGGTGCTACAGCTGAACGATTACAACTGGCACAAGAATTTGAAATAGACTGCGAACAGTGCAAGGGTTTTTAGTGGGGTATGGCTTCCAGGATGCGGTTTATGTGAACCCCGGTAGTTAGCTGAAATCGTTGCAAGAAATGGTGGCTAACCGATGTCCGTGATGCTTGACTGAACGTTGGGAGTAGTGGAAATAGTCATGGATAGCTAGCACCAAGTCTGTTTCTCGATCGTTCTTTTTTCACTCAAAGGCTTCAAAAATAAGTAAACCAACTTTTCGGTTGTGTGTCAGTGTTAACACTGAAATTGTTGTCCTTAATGAAAATAATGATGACGACCTCGCGAATACTTTCGCACCGGATGCGTACACAACACCAATCGTTAAACCAGTTCACAGTTGAAATACCAACCGAAGAAAAAACATTTTAATGAGCGGATCACACAATTCAGTATGGCATAAGTATACTATGATAGTCATTTTTTGTGAAAGAGCACGTTATCACAACAACTTGTCCTCTCCAATGATTCTGGTGTAAACGTAATCAATACTCATAAGGTTGCCGAAAACTCTTCGACCAGCAACCTTAAGAGAAATACATTAGGTCTATACAATGTATCGCGATATCTAGAATATCGTACCAACTGAAGCACGAGGCGGCCTGATGCAGCACATTCAATTGCTTAGAAGCACCATAAACGAGAGATTCAGCTGGGTTCCAGGTAAGTCTCCCGTCAAAACCAAATTGGTATGCAAATGAGTGTAGTTCGCTGATTTTGGTTTAAATTCAGCCAACTAGAAGGGCCACTAGTTATGGAAGGAGTCGACGAACAATGGACTCAAGCGGCCTTGGGAGAGTGAAGTAATTGGGGGTCTGCTCGGGTGCTTCAAAAACGCAAATTTCCCGAGACGATATAGGACAGCTCTCAAAACAAAACTTCTCTACAGGCTGAGGTCATATCATGGTGATAGTTAGCGATCACGATAGTACTGAACTGTAGTGATCCAGCAATACGTTGGTTAGAATTAAGCGCATTGGTATCAGAAATCAAGCAAGATTGCCATCCCTCACACTACAGATGCCTTCAACCCAGACCTATAGCGCACACACAGTCGATCGTAAAACAAATTCAGAGTTCGGTAAGCCAGTAGGTAGATCGAGAGACAGGTGGACATCTGAACCTTGGCGGCTTAGCAAACGGACCGGTTAATCCGCATAGCACAGGGTTCGGCACATACAAGTGTTGCTACAAGGTATGTGTCTGTGTTTCTGTCTCTTCGCGTTGCGCAACAAGTCGACCAAGTTGATCGACAGTTTTGGCCCGAAGCCAACGATGTGGAACGGCACGTATGAACTGTATAAAGCCATGGACAAAAACCGGAATTCCAAAGCTATCGCAGGTAGTAGATCATGGTAAACTTTAGCATCTGTGGGTGACAAGAAAACTGTACACAGAGAAAGAGTACACTAACATTCGACAATCATCTGAACAGCCAGTGAAAGTGATGGATGGTAAATGTGTATCGCAGATACAAGGTGAGTGTATGCTCACAGACGAAAGCAGAGAAGGAAAGGTAGCCGTCTTAGGAGACTACGCCTTAACATGTGATCAGGTAGTTCTGAGAAAGGAGCAGTCAACCAAACTTAAATCCAAAAAACACGAGTGCACATAATTTCACTATGGTCTGACTACATCCGACTGGACATAGATTACCAGTAACGCTAGAATGGATGGGAAATGGTCTATTAAATAGTGTGTAAAGTCGCGGAGTGCAAAATGTGCACCCGTCGTTGAAATACTTACTAATAGTTCAAATCTAAATATCAAGGAAGCGAAAAAGACCCTGACAATCTTAAGTAGAAAATTTCGTGATTTCCATACATACTGAAACACACCTTCCAGAGGCTACATATTTCCCAAAAAGTATCTGGGATAATTGGGCTTAAGGGGAATTTTCAATCGTTCCTTTTAAAATACACGTAAGATAGTGGGAGCACTTCTCTATCCTCATTTATCCACGGCGTCCTTTTTGATACACAGGTGCTCTATGACACAGAGCTGGAATACAGTCATGGTGTCCAGGTACTGACGGAGCCACCGATATTTCAGTGGTGGACTCAAACAATGCCTTAAATTTGAGCTTTCTGCCGTACACCAAAGAGGTCCTTCGTCGTTGCTTGGAAAAGGCGGCTGCATAAAAATCTGATTTAAAAAGTACAAGTCAACTGGAGACTTTGTAGTTGCGAACCGTGTGAATGAAGTAGGCAACCTGCTGGTAGGCAATACGTCCATATCCCAGACTAGCCAGTCAGGCTGTAGCCTTATTAATTGAGCACGTTTGCTGTCAGCGAAGGTCCAATAGAGGACTTTTGTTTACGCATATTCAAACAAGTCACCGACGGGCTGGCATTCTGATCTCGTAAAGCGCCTTAACAGCAACCGACGGAGACGGACCGAGCTCTAATGGAGCTGTTATAGCAACAGCAAAAGCAACAAGAACAAACTGACCAGCAACAGAACTTATTGAAAAACGGATGATAAGAGCTAAACTCTTTGTGTCTGTCACAGCACAGCTCGGCGCCTTAGCTAAACCGCGGGAAATAATCACAACAGAACCATCCCTCAAGAGAACCTTAGCAACCAGCGTACATAAATCTAAGTATGGTCCAGACAGTGGTGTCACACTTTCATTCTGGTATCAATATTAGAAGACATGTTCTTAGCGGATGCTGCGACTCTGGACGAGCTTGCCAAAGTTCGCCTCGTGATGAAAAAAAAGCAGACAAATGCCGAACATGCGTAATATTGTAGTTACGTCCTTCCACAGAAGTCGCGTGACTTCATCCTTCAGGATAGTGTTACGAAACTGTGTGGCATCTTTGGAAAGCACAAGTCATTCTTAAGAGTCGCCACAGCTGCCTACAAAATGTTCGACACAGCCGGAGATATAAAGATTGGAAGGGTTAATCGGGAATGCGAATGTCTTTCAGTGCAAGAACCCTCGGACACGATATTCACAGCTCTGAAATTCGTGATAAGGCTAACATCTATTAAAGATGCTGATACCTTTACGCGTCTGCTAGCTAAGTAAAGCCTCGACAGCATAGGCGTTTCTTGGGCACAGGATGAAAATCGCATTGGAAAATTTATTCTCAAGAGAATAGACACAGAGAGTGGTCTGAATGACGCCACGGAGCTAAAACCGGTAATTTTATCCAGACCGTAGCGGTGTACGTTTTGATATTCCGTGGACATGAAAGGACTAGCGTACCCGAAAGAATATCCAGCTGCCAAGGTGAAGTAAACGTTGCGAACAAGATGATGCAACGTAACAGCCATATCAGACCACGCACACCTAGTACAGACATCAGGATCGACAAATCATATGAGCTAACCCTGGATGTCCCATTGGGCACGTTTGAATTGCCAACAGTGTCGACACAAACCTGTGCAGAAGAACAGATATCACACATCCAGTGATTTGAACACGACATTCCACTCGAACTCGATCACATTGTGAACCATGCAGAAAACCAGTACCGTTGGTAACTTCTTTTAATGTGAAAAAGGATTAAGTGGACCAGGAGGTAATCACGTGCATAAACGTAGCCACACGGTTACGTGTGTGTTGACGTGCATTTTCAGCCCATATTCCAGACGAACCGAGCAGGTTTTAGTCTTAGTGCTTGCGACTTTTGCTATCGGCGTAGCCGAATAGTCCTCTGTTTATGCATGTGGTCATCTGCCGGCTTACGTTCCCGCCTCGTTCTAACGCACTAAAAAAAACTGCAATTATCGTTATCTCACTACTAATCAGCCTGCACAGATGTCACACACGTCGTCCGTACCGAGTACGGTGCCGATATTCTAAAAGCATAATTGTTTGATCAGGTGGCGTAAACATAAATAAGCGAAAAATGGGTGTGAAAAAATACACAATCACCCTAGGGTGCCATTTCATCGAGATATAGTTCGATGACATTTCCGACCTTCTCGCCCTAAGATTTTGCGATTCATTCGGATGTGCTTAGCGCTTCCCCATTCGTGATCGATAATTTCGCTTTGCAATCATTGGCCTGCAGAATCTCGCTTGGATAGATAAAAACCACGACTTAGTCACCGTAAAACACTCCCGAAAAGGAACGAAGCTGTTTTTGGATGATAGAGGCACGAAACATAGCTTTATGCTATTAAATATCCTACGTTCCTATCTACTCATGACAAAACAAGCAACCAGGAACGTGACCAGGTGGTGGTTCGATGAGTTGGACAGAACCAACCACATCGCCCAAACGTGAACACCAACTGTTCATACATGATAAATCAGGTGCATCCAGCTCGTGGAATAAGAGTGACACACTCGCCAAGGATGTCAGACGTTCAAGCTTCAAATTCAGCACAGCCAAGGCTATGCGGTGCTGATGATCCAGTGCCGTTCCTCTTAGGTATGAACTCACCAGAATAAATGCGCCAGGGAAGGAATATGACCGTTTAAACGAGTGATTTGAATGCAACTAAAAAGTATTCTTATCCATGGAGTCTTGGTGATTAGTCCATAGCGCTCATTCGGTCACACCCCATGCTAAGACGACACTCCAACTGACTGGAATCGAGTTCTCCCGGACAATTATCATACACCATGTCTAAGAGTTCTACGGAACACCGAAGATGATGTAGCTCCGTCGCTGACTCCAGGTGACAAAATAGAGTTGAAGACGAAAGACATTGAGTATGAGTCTGCCGGAACGTAATGCGTCTCCCTATTTTATCACAGTTTGGAATTATTGCCTATCTGTGGGTTTCTTAAATGCGTCTCATGTCCACACTGACTGTGATCACTCGGGCGATAATATATATATATATATATATATATATATATATATATATATATATATATATATATNATATAGCAATATTGAATGCTTATCGAGACGTTATTGCGCAAACCCAGATATCGAAAGGCTGTACCACCAGCAGTTGCTATGAAAAGACAACAGGGTGGGATGCTTAACAGTACCTAACAGTGGTGAAATACGTTCATATGCAAACTTACTTGATGTCGACGGGAGACTCAGTCGGTTCTTTCGTTTATGATATTCTTCAACTGAATGAGCTGCACAAGGGCTGCCTCATGTCTCAGTTGGCACGACAGTTGAGACATGGAAGTATATTATCCTGGCAGAACACTACTCACAAGAGTTCTGAAAACTCTTCGTGCAGCACATCTAGTTGAGTAATACCGTAAAAAAAGACATCCTCTTGAGTCTACCGTTACCAGCAACCGAATTTACAAGTGGGCACAATTTGATGTAGCAGAAAATGAGATTGATGCGAACTCGGAGACTACGCCTGCCAGATGAGCTCGAAGAAAGATGTTGGGTTGTCAAAGTGCTTTCACTAATCTTATGGTTATGGTCTTGTCGAGCCCATTTTTCAATCTTCAATGTTTTGCAGCTGGGAGGCTAACATGTATTTTAGATGTGTACACGGAAGGCTATTACCAATCGGGTTATTATTCCTCCCTCCATCTACGCAGTTTAGTCTGCGGGATTGTAGATTGCACTTGACCATGAGTTGTAAAGAGTTGTTTTGAACTAAAACACACCTCAATTGTTCTTCTTCCCTCTTCTATGACACAAGAAGTCATAGGGTCACGAGAACCTGCAAACAATCAACCAAAATCACCACTCGGTTGCCAGTTTGCTTTGATTTAGAAGTAAGTTGTATGACTGTGACTTTGTGTAGGAAAACAATGGTAATTCAAAGAAGGTGCTACAAGAGGTGAACTCTATTACGCGGAAAACATTACACCTAAAATATTTTTGAAGCACTTACGTGATACACGGATAAAAAGAAACCTGAAAAGGGCCGGGTCCTGAACGGCTGTTGCTTCTTGACGGCCGGATATGTCACACGATAAATTTGGACAATGCGAAATATCTCACTGGCACTACACTGTTTGCTGAAAAAAATACGCCGCTGAAGAATTGGTGCACACAGGGTTGGCGGCAAACGCGTCGGGAAATTTGAACCGACATCTAGCCAGACACTATTAAACGTTTTCACTGAAGGCCTATAGCTACCTTGGAAATCTAGACAAGTATCCCTGACTAACTGTTGTTGGGGTACAGCAAGTTGATACACCATGTTTCAGTCCATCATTCCCAACCACGTTAATGTACACTTCCTCCCCGTGCATTTTTCATGGCCTCACCATTAAAGCATAGGTATTATGGTTAACTTCACAACTCAGGCCCGCCCGGTCCGCGTTCAGTGCTCCAGATTAATTACTATTACGGTGTCCAACCTCCCGTCTTTGGACAAGATCCTTTCTAGCACAACCACGCAGTGATGCACGGAAGCCGCAGGTTACGTTACTCTTCACTCACCGTTAAGAATACTCATATTAGGCCGAGGTTGTGAGGGGAGAAATACTGTACCACGAATTGCGCTTTTCCAGGGTCTTCAGCTCCCATCTTGCTATTATGAAAAATCGTTGACTGAATCTTGCGTAGTCATAGGTCTATTTTTCGATCGTTAAGCAAACGAAACTTGTGCATACTGATTTAACTACAAACCAAAACCAGCACGCTATCTTTCTCTTGCTGCCCGTACAACGTTGGTTGGCACCACAAACTGATAGCACCTTAGGCCCAGTATTTCGATCGCGTGCGAGTGTAGTTGGCAGAGTAGTGCAATCGAGAGGTGTGGCGAGGTTAAGCAGACACACGTGATGAGTTCATGTTGTTATTTCACGTGGTTTTTGGATGGGAATGTCAAGTGCATATAACTTTGAAGAGTTCGCTCAGACCCAAGTTCATACTTGTTCAAAACAAACCGAAGCATGACGGATGGATGTTTGTTTGAAGTTGACCGCAGTTCATGTCGTTCGTTCACGTTATCGTAAGACACCGTCGATAGCATCTCCACGCCAAGAAAACCAAGCGAGGCAGGACGACAGAAATTGTGCTTGTGCATGTTGAGTTTTCTCGTTTCAGGTAAGACGAAAATTTAAGAGTAAGGGTGTCCAGAAGATGATTCATATGAGTATATGTCTCTAACGGGAAATACTTAGAAGAGGAATATCGGTGGTCTGTTCATAATCGTCAAAAGAATATTTGCCGGATGATTACCCTAGGAACATAGTGGCCATGCGGTGAAAACGCCAGAGTATTTCGAGGTCGTATTCAGTGAAGGCTGTCCTTTTGGGACCGCTATGTAATCAACTATGAAAAAGTAATGCAAGCGAACAAATGTGAGTTCACTGGAATCTTCCGTCATTTTGCTATTTCTGGTTCACTATAGAATCGGTTGGCCCAAGAAAATGCTCCAGTAGTACTGACCATGAATAAAAACAGGTTATGAACCTACTACCATTAGGTGTAACATTAATGGAATTCGCTGAATCAGAGCCGTTTGTTTACGCTGCATAACCCACAAAATACT
>SJOL01000270.1:40424-57686 GCA_004794785.1 Opisthorchis felineus
GAAACATGGGTTTAATGTAACTAGTGCCTTTTGAATACTGTGCTACAAGCAAACTTCATATTTCCAAACACCACGCCGCACATAAGCGGCTAGAATCGCTCTTTGAGATCCTCGTTTTTAGTCTTAGTTTTCAGCTAAGCGTTTCATCAAAACTATTTCACCGAGTTGAAAGCTAAAACACTGAGCTAACTGAATGCCGATAGCTAAGTACTGATTGCAAGAATACCCTTAACAGTTCTTAAAACATGGTTAAGATAATGAAAATTTTCGACGCGTGGTGATTAAAGCTGTGCTAGAACTATGAAGACCTACAGGGCTTCCTTCCACGCCTCAGAAACTAAGAATTCCACTTTTTATGTGTAGGAACACTCTGTGATAGAGTTATGATGGATCCAGCAATTTAAATGTGTAGCGAAGACAGGGTAGCCGGAGAATTAGTGTTCCTTAAAAGAGAACCCGTCTCTGATTATTCTGTTGTGCAGCGTTTCTGTCCTCAAGGTAATTATTGTCTCGGTGACCACACAAAACCCTTGTTTTGGGCCAATCGATGGTACAAGATCACGCGTCTGTATGACACATTCTCGCTATTACGAACGACATACGCCACGACACAGCATAGGGCGCCAGTTCCATGTTCTTACAACTTTCCACGCACATCAAACACGATAATGGATAGGGAGGTGGATGCTTATACCCACCGACAGACAGCAGCACAGCTCATCGGTGGCAACAACAGTGAGTTAAAAGACATGCTGGGGAGTGCAACTGTGATACCACTAGCTGGTACAACTATAGATCAGCGAGGGTGGGGGGCAAAACTCGATGGTTTGTAGCCGCAATTCGTAAATGTTATAAATTAGTTGCCGCTGTACTGCTCGTCTTACGACGAAACACAACCTAAGGATTTCAGGACAGATTGGTAAACAATCGGTGCATCTATGGTTCGGTACTTTTTTCTTGAAACCATGGCTTCTCGACCGGTTTCAATAGATTGCCAACAGAGTAAAAAACAATCAGCTGTGTGAATGCAAACGCATAAGTTAGCGGAGCTCGACCATTCTGTTTCCAACGCCTCAAGGCTAATGGGGTTAAAATCACCAGCGTCGATGTGGCGTGGTGCGTGTGCAGCACAAACTTACGGAACTCTGCTATCATAAAACATACAACTTAAGCGAACACCAATCCTTTCAGTACCGAAGGGAGTAAGCTATACACCCCAACCAAACACCGCGCAGTAGCTCTAACTGGGAAAAGAAACCTCGGGAAACGAAAAACTAATGCCAACTATAAAAAAACGTATCAGAGGGTGAAGCCTGCACTACAGAGCGCCAACAAAGGACGGGAATGGATACACTGGGAGTTTCAGCGCACAATGCCCAAATGTACCTATTACTCCCCCACACAAAATCGAGATATCCATCCGACCGGTTGCAAAGTCAGGGTAACTGTGTCCATTCATAATGCGAAAACACTACATGATCGGTAATCAACACCAGACAAGCAGTTCAACAAACCCATATTTGCTGTCTGCAGAAAGGCGTACCTATCGAACAACTGTTCGCTTGTTACCATTTTGTTGCCCTTGAATCGGGATGAAAAAAAGGAGTGGCATTAATCACAATCGACCAGCGCTAGGTTTGGTCTCACCGTCAGATGACTGTTGCTGTTTTCGTTCAGGTGGTGGGAGGCTAACACAACAACCATCCACAGATGCGCGCGGCTAATGAAACTAGTTTCACGGAAATGAGTGTGAACGACCGGGTTAACAGAAGCTAGAACGTAGGAAGATGTACGATGTTCAGTGGCGTGATTCAATAAACGATGCGATTACCGCCAAGCAGAGAAACTGATGTGATTGTACTGTAGATAAAAGAGTGTGACCTAGACCGGAGTGACTGAGAATGAAGGGACCATAAAGAGTCCAGTTAACTTCTCATTCGTGTATACCTTATGGCTGGTTTTTTCGTACGCCACTTGTTTCTACGCTGAAGTTTAGGTTTCACGCAAAGAACATAAGAGGAATGTCAGAGGACCGTAATCTGTTGTTTAGCAGCAGCGTTTCTGGACTACCTACCCTCAAAACTAGAAAATCAGGGTTATAAATTGGATATAGTATGGACCGCCGCCAAATACATCAGATGAGATTCGCATGCATTGTTGTAGCCACCAGCACCCGTTTATGAAATGTGCTACCTTCCGACCCATCTTTTGCCGTTCAACTTCTTGTTGCCAACATGTTAGTTTTCACTGGTTTGAGAGTAAGGCAAGTCTGCCTATCAGAGTATAAAACGGATCAAGCAAAGGTTGTACAAAATGATAGAATTGTGTAGGTGAGTAACCATAGCCGTTCAGCCGGACGACTAAGCTCTATCAAACTGATGCAGAAAACGGAGCCACTGATTGCTCATGTGTGCCAACATGCAGTGCCACTCTTACGTAGTCCACCATAGTAAACTGATGTCCAAGATCAAATCAAGGACCTACTTTCAGCAGTGAGACGGTTACAGAACAGAGGAAAAAGTGTAGCAGTGGTCGACAACACACTTAAAGAAACCACTGGCTAAAAACAATTTTGACAACTAACTCGGGTGGTACAATCTGAATTCTTCAGGGAATAATATTGATCTGAAACATGTAGCCGTGTGAAAACACCAGATTTACTCGCGTTTTGCGGCATAAGAACTACAATTAGCAGGTCCTGAGGGTCGTTAGATCCTCGGTAACAGAACATAGCTGAATATATCCGGCATTCCAGCGAAAACGGACTTAGACTTTAATGATTCTGTAATATCCAGAGGCAGCTGCGTAAGTATACTGAAATCGGGGAAAAAGGAAGAGCAAAATCATCTGGTGATAGGATATTTTAGGCTGAGTGAAGGTACCACCTGAAAAAGTCTATTGTAACACGCATCTCCGACAACCGAATCATAAAAATCTCCACCTATGTCTCCGAGAAGATGTCCAGTTCTGGAAGAAGATTAAAGAGCCTAGAGCAGTAGATGAGTAAACTGATGAAATAGATGAAGTGGTGAAACTAAGTGGTACGATGCCAAGCACGAGGAAAGAATCATGCTGAGTAGAATTTTTGGCTTTCCTAAAAGGTATTTCCCCGAGAGATGAAAACCATATTAGGAGTACGAGCACAAGCACACATAATTGAAAGAGCGGCGACGCATCATACCTCAAAAGCCATATTGGGTAATTGACTCAGTCGCCGACGAGCTTCGAAGATCCAATCTTCAGCAGAAGAACCGTTTGAACTTCCATTCAGAGTGTGCAGAAGGGGAGTAGAGATGAGAAAATGTCCGCTGGTCATTGTGTGCGACGAAGGGAAACTTATTTGGCTGGCTCCGTTCGGACGACTGTCAGGTTTCAATGAGTCTTTGCGAGTAGGAAGCGCTGGAGACATGGAGATGTTCGGACCCAATACCGCTTCTTTATGGTCGGGAACTCGTCGAGCCAGAAAATAGGCTAACGCGTCAGTAACCTCATAGTAGGCGTTGACCAAGGTATCGACAAGCGGAGACCAGGCAATGCGCAGCTTCTGTTCTGGCGAAATAGGACCGGTTGGAAGAGAACCGACTGCTTCTGCAGCGGATAAAGAGCGCTCCAAAGCAATCTGGCCGGGGTGAAGTGAAGGAAGCAAGTGTCAGTAAATGGGAGAACATTGGATGACAAATATCAGATTTTATCCAGAGACCGTAAACTATTAGACAACATATAACAACTTATCAAAAACATCCATGTTCCCGAAGTTCCAAGTTACCACTTGACTAACAGCTATAGAAAAGAAACAGTAAATTACGTGATAGAACGCATTTTTTCGAGGATACAAGCAACAGATACGAATGAAGGGAAATCGATTACTTGACCAGGGAAAAACAGCAGCATGGTTATTCAACTTGGATGGTAAACGGCTGGGGTACTCAGTCCTACGGATCAATGCACAAACACGGTGACAAACAACTTCAGGATAGAATTTTTGGACAGTGTGCTTCTGTCAGTATACACCGAGTTGAAGAAGAACAAGCGTGGAGGTGTGGCAAGTAGGCACAGAACACAGTAACCCTAGAAAAGTCCTATCTGCTAAAACAGACCGTATGGATGATGAGATAATGATAAACAACCACACTGTAGCCAATCTATTGACTTAAGAGTGAAGGTCACAGTGCTGTAATTCGAAGAGTTAATATGACACGTGCATTCAGTGTTCAACTGAACAGATCACCCGATGGCTATTGGTTGATTTATGGTTGAGAAAGTTTTCCAGACTCAAAGAGAATATGCTACCCGGATGACCTTTGCACGGGTATACGAACTCCGTGATTTTTGTTCAAGGTCATATGAAACGACGGTCTGCAAGATACGTTATTGCTAATACTTACGACCTGATGCATGTCAGGCTGGGTGTAAGCATACTATCTACGAATATCTCACCTTGCTCACCTGATTTTTCGCGTGTGGGTTCAAACTAAATACTAGCCACCAAAGGTAGATGAACGTGGGTTTCTCTGTATCTCCGTCGACCAAGTGCAAAAACTACGATCTTCGTCACCAGTGCAGCCCAACTCGATCGCGTGACCAGACATTCATGCCGAAAGCATCAACCCTGTAAGTCAACCGACTAAAACTTGAAGTTCTCAAGAAATGCATGCTGAACTGCACCCTTCCAACACTACAGGACTGAGGCACCATACCATTTTGATGACTTCATGTAACCTGTATTTGATTCCTCTAGGGTGGTCTTGAAGCAACGCTCCCGGTACACGAAGACAATAAAAAAACAACTGCGCTCTCACATTTAGCATAAAGCCTTCACAAAGATGCCTATACACACTTTCCCATAGTTCAGTTAAACATCCGAGGGAAACAGATGAAACCATATGCCTCTCTAGACCATTTGTTCTACGGAGGAGCCTTCTACCAGTGAGCAATTTTTCCTCACCCCACAAGTCTTCTACGAAAACGAAAGTCTATTAATATTGTTGCCACCAGTATCGCTATCACCAAGGCTGATTTGCCAATGTCTATCGAGCCAGTCCTAACGATCGGTGCTCCAGGAGGCAGTCGCCTAGCTAGTGCCAAATAGATTGTCTGACTATACCCAATGATGGTAGGAAATCGCAATGACTTTTAGAGTGTCGTTTATCAAAGATAAATGAAACGCCAGAGTCGTTGGAAAAGGACATAACTAGTCGAGAACACGTGCTATTGGCCGCCTGGACTGCACGCCATCGAGTTTGTGATGATGAGTGGTTGTTCAGACATGCGGCCGATAGCCAGTGAGACAGTGGTCAGGAGTGACTCCCCTTAAGGGACGACCCTACTGTAACGACTCTCTCCAATATGACTGCGCAACTATGTGGCAACTGAAGTCTTCCCCACAACTCTCGCATACGGCCGAATGTGCTAGGCCTTTCGAGGTGGCGCTAAACGAAAACAACTGAATCAAATGCCGAAAATTCTTTTTGCTAAAGGTCTATCACATGTAACGGTTTTCACAAGAAGCTTATAAAGACATGGTGTATTTCATTTGATCAGCTCAGCAGAACGTTCGCCTATCTGGAGCACCATTCTTGGGAAGCCCATATTTCTCCAAACCGAAAAATTGAGATCCTGCCGTTTCGTTCACTTCTTCGAGGCGTTAGTTTATTAGGGTCCGCTCTTGGGGAACATCAATCAGTGTCTAGGGTTTTACAATAATGAGGGAAGCTCGGATAAAACAATGAATCCGAGGGAAATACGGGTAAAGTGAGTTACACGAAACCGTTACCAGTTACATTGTGGCAGAATCCGTCACTTGTCTTTTCCTAGAAGGGCTCATCCAGTAACCAAAAAGTTTTAGTTGCTTGAGGCCTATAAGGATACCTTCATCATTTTTGAGTGCTTATACAGGAGGCGAGATGGCTGTGGTTAGGGTGCGAACTTACTGACCAGAAAGTCCGTGGGTCGAACCTCACCCAGACATCTCGACTGCACCTGTCTAGACTTGGGCAACCTGGCAGTAACTCAGCCCTCATGCTTTATTCGGGTGGCATAGTAGCTAGACACTGAAATGGTGTTCCAGCCGAACGATTATTATTATTATTATTATGTTGAGACTACAACCACTTAGAAAAATCAAAAGACTGTCATTCATTCCGTGGTTGTGTTGATGTTTTTCGGTGGTTGACTGGTCACGTTGAGGTAAAAAAAATGCGGCCGATAAACATAAAGTGTCACTATCCACCACTGGATTCAAGGTTTGCCTAGTGAATTTGAAGTGATATGAGTGAATACGACTCTTCTACCGACAAGCATGATCAGTGGGGAGGGGCGTAGAGCGGTATCTATGCCCTTAATTCGGGGAAACACTCCCGGAAGCATATGGCCTCTCCCACTGCTACCCATCGAGGAGAAAGTGTCTCAGAACAGGAGAGGATAGGCTTTTTGGTTCCAGAATAGGTAGATTCATTCTAAAAAAAACGCACGACGTAAAATTTCGGTGCGGTTGGTCCAGATTTGGCACAGAAATATCACTCCATATCGCTTGTGTCGTAAACATGGCTGTCACACCATCAACTCACACTGGCGAACTATTCTAAACTGGCAATGTGTTGCTCGGGTGCGCAAATTGGCTGTTTGTCAACTTTCGCCTGAGTAACAGCCAAATAATGTTGGTTGGACTTAGTCCCTAAGCTAGCTAGATACTCACGAGCTACATTCGTTGGGACATTTCGTCTACAACGCCTCTTGAAAAATGGAGCGCAAGGTAACTCGACAACTGGTAAGTCTCGTTATTAAGTGAGAATAAGCCTTCGTGACAAGCTACGTTGTTCGGTGGTTCTTATTCGAGTCGAGGCGAACGGAAGGAAGAATAGTTGGTAATGACTGAGATGACAGAGGATGACGACCAGTATACAGGATCACCACGTTACGCTAGCTCAGGACAATCAATGATATGCAGGAATACTGAATAACAACGGCCAATTGATGAGCAGTTAGCGACTGTTCTGTTAAAAACTGCATGCCCAGTAAGAACAAGTAATGAGGTAACGAGAATGTTAGCAGAAGCCAGCCAGCATTGAAAATTTATCAAATCGAACTGAGGGTGAGCCAACTTTATTTAAAAAAGTACGCAAGCAGGTCCGTGACGCGTAGACATTATCGTAGGCATAAAGTCAAAGGACCAGAAAGGGTTAAGATCGGTTTAGAGAACATGGGAACTCACATCGACCGGCGTTCGTCCTTGCATATCGCGTACGCAGACGTCGGCCCCATAAGCGAGTAAAACCTCCACCTGGCCAAGTTGTCCGTATTGACAAGCGACGTGTATTGGCGAGTTATCCTTGGTAGGATGCACGAAGTTCGGATTAGCCCCCTGTGGCGCAAAAGAACAAGAGCGAGTGAAACACTCATCGTTGGTCATGTACACGAGAACTAAATGTGCAGAATTTCAAATACAGGTAAGAGTTTGACCTCAAGTGCACCTACTAAGTTACCATGCGCTGGTAAGGTGGTAAGGTTGTATAAGGAAGAGCAGGCTGCAGCACTGTGAATTCGTGGAGTGTGGAAGAGACTGCACTCAAGTGGGCAATCAAGCGGAACCTAGTGGGTAAGTAGAGAATACAGTGAGCCGCGGAGCCAGGCCAGCATCGTCACTGTTGTATATGGAAATATACTTCCTCCGCCAATCCGCCCGGTATGTGTACACGAGCCCACCGATCAGCATCACCAAAAGTGCTCCGGCTACCGCCTCCAGATTTAATTCGACCTTTCAAGTGCTATGTCGGATTGTCGGAGTTGATGAATGCGAACTTCCACTTGGACCGCAAATGTAAACAACAAACAGCTGAGCAGTCTCGACAAGGCTCGACAAGCCTGTCGGGTGAGGTGTTGTGCCCCACCCCACGCTACAACCTATACACAACGTGATTTGGAGAAGATTGTTCAGAAAGATGCCTGTTTTCATACATAATCGATTCTATTTCGTGAAAACACCATTCCACGCCAGGGTGAAAGCATCTTCATATAGCATTAATCGGTCATACATACTTCGGTTGAATACAGATTAACCGTAGTGCGCGTTGATGCTCCTATCATTGCGGTGTATTTTTTCTGCAAAATAGTATTACTTTATATTCCTCAGTCTGAGAATTGGGCTCATTCTGAGCTCAGACATCAAACCTCATTTCTGTGTACAGTGAGGATAACGAAATTAATACGCAATAAAAAGTGCCTTGAATCACACGCTCTCCTGCAGCGGAAACGCCTGCAAACAACACTCGTGCAAGCTGACGCTGTTACCTACTTGAGTAGTGAGAACACATTTACCTGGTTGAGATCTTCAGTGATTTCAAATCTTACGGGGGATCTCGAGAATCCAACCAGAATCCATCTCCCCATAAATAGCACTAATCTCTTATTGAGCTATCGTACTGATACGGCTGCATCAATCACAAGTGATCGTGCTGATTATCGAGGGTACCAGTATAGCGGGTTAGACTCGTTCGTAATCATTTGTTCAAGTCTGTTAACTAGCGTTTACCAGACGAAAAATCTTATTATTACATCTTAATATGGGATGTGAGTCGGTTCTCAATAACTAGTGATTTAAATCACGTTCAACATTCCAGAATTTGTGTTTCTGCTACGTCCCGTATTTGAGCAACTGATTGATTGGATCCTGGAATCTGGGCATCGCAAAGGACGCCAGGTTCGGTCGCCTAAAATTTCAGTTTTCGCCATCATCCGTGTTCGTGACATATACTGTTCTGTTTTCATTACCACATTACCAATACCGAATTCCTTAAGCGTCGAAGATCAAAACCGGTCCCTTACTACACACTAGCTGGACAGTGAATCTTATCCAGGTCATGTGCTAATCTTATTTCGGTATCCGAGACAATAATGAAGCAAGGATGATTATTGGGATAGCACGGCCCCACACTACTTCCCATGACCGAACGAAATCTCGGAAGCTTACTTTTGTAGGCTGATGCAGATGGAGGAGCTCAAATTTGGAATAATCAGCCTCATCATTAGCGTTTAAAAGTTTTTACGCTGACGTCAGGTGGTTGAAGTGAGAAACTCATATTCAGCGAAAAATATTCGACTATTTTGTTAGACATCAAGTCTGATACTTGGCAGGTATGTCGTATGTCCACATTCGTTTTCATTGCTCCTTGTGATTATGCGCACTCAGTGACTTTGTCAGTTTACTTCACTGAGTCATGCGTCACTGCAGCGAGACTGCAATGTAAAGGATTATTTTGCAAATTGCCATTCCGACAGATAGAACAGCACTGACGCGTGCGGATTCTACTGATCGTCGTTTGGGCGGCGGACGCCGGACAGCAACAGAAAAGCAATATGGAGAGGGATCTTTTTCCTAGGCTGGGTGCCGGCCAGAAGCCATGTTGTTAAAACGATTGCATTCATAATGGGAGTGCTCAGATTCATGTGAAACGTGACGTCACGAATTTTCGCTCAACTTCTCATGAAAGCGAGACCAGAATCCGTCCGCTACCTCTTTCGCGGGACAGGAACCATGTCAAATCATGTGAGACTTAATTAAGAATCTCACTGAAACTTTAATTTGTTTTTTTGTCTATTTTGGTGGCGGACGAGAGGACACCAAATAAATCTCACCTCCAAGTGTGTTGTCCTCACTGCAAGGTCCGCCCATGAAGGCTATTGTTGCTAGATCAGTTGTTTTCAGGAAGCATTTGGCTACTCTGAGGTCAAAAAATTACAGACCACTGCGGCGGGCGATCCCATTCATCGCAACTGCATATTTCCGAAAAGCGCGGAAGTAATAGGAAAGAATACCCTAACGAAGGTTTAAAGTACTATGAACTACTACAGTAAGCTTAGGAAACAGAATGCCACGGAAAAAGAATTCAATTCCAACGGCGAAAATACTGATTTAATCGACATCAGAAAATGCAGACGTTCGGGACAAAATATCTGGCATTTAGGCCCATGCTAATTATTGGAAAGATCACCGACCCGACACAAAAGTAAAACAATGCTCAAGCGACAGGCACAACCTTACAGTGTCCATTCCTATCCAACTAACGAACATCAACAAAAAATTAGACAGTCACGCTGTGCTAGATTAATCGCCGACCTTCATAGGTGACGCTTTTCGGCGACATTGGGCACACGCCATATACGTGTAGTTTAACGGTAGTTCTGTCAGGCAGCCGATGCTGAGTGCCTTGACATTTAGGACAGATATGACGCAAAGGCGATAGGATATTTGTGATTCAGTGAGTTCCAAGAAAGGCGGTTAAAAAATTGAAACAAATAATCTTTCATTTGAGTGAAGTAAGTGAGGGAGGCCTTCGTTAAAATTTTGGAAATCACACGAGGGAAATATCAGATCAAATTTGGATAACGCTAAGTAGGCGTCAGGAGGAAGAAGTCAACTGAATACCGATAGACGGATAAGGGAGTTAACAGACGTCAAGATCTCGATTTAGAAGGAGACATTGCTATGGTTTCCCTCCTGTCCGTTTAAACTCCACAAACAACAATCGTCCCAACGCTCACGGTGGCTTTTCTCGAGTTCCTCTTGGTAGTAAAGTAGTTACACTACAGTAGGCCAAACACAAGACCTCAGATCACTATGCTTGCCGTCATGCGGTGATACTGACGCGCGCACCAGGTGGTTGGTGGACACAAATAGCACTCGATCATCAAGAAGTAATTCACTTTCAAGAACGCAAGTCAAAACTTCACAATAGTAAAACAGCTCTGGTTATTAGTGTGTACACGCAACTTACCCTGTACCGCTTCACAATTTATTGATGAATTAGGAAGTTAAAAACAAGAACTTTATGCTTTGGCTGCCGAGAAGGCCGAGAAGAAGAAGGTGCGAACTGACTGACCGGGAGGTCCGTGATTCGAACCCAACCCCGGCATCTCGACTGCACCTTTCTAGGATTTGGTAACTGCCAGTATCTCAGCTCCAGTGCTTCGTTCCGGTGGCATATCAGGTACCGAAGGTGTGTTACAGCTGAATTATTCATTTATCCAATCTTTGTGTGTCAGCTTTAGGTCCTTTTCACGACATAACGCAAATGAACGAAGTATGTCACGAAAAAGACTGACGAAAGAGGTCCGACTTCCTAACGCACAAAACACGTCATTTGTGCACATGTCTAGTTCTCAAGAGAGAAGACAGAATAAAGAAAGGTACAGATACGGCATAATCATAGTGCGTGGGTGCAAAGGCGTTGTGAATTTCAGGACCGAAATTCACTAAATCATAGAGACGTAGGGACGAGGGTAATCACAAGAGTAGATTGAGTTCACTTTAGATAGAATACTCACTGAACCGATCAAAATTGATTTATTGCGTGCGGAATTCCCTTCAAAAGAGATTAAGTCTTCTTGATCACGAATAAGTTTAAAATATTCAACAATGCATTCGTCATTTTTCGACTGACATTTAAGCTTCACCGACCCTATTTTCAGACCCGGTCGTTTCAGACAGACCTTATTCTCGAAAACGAACTGAGTGCGAATATTTGCACGTAGTGAATGACGTCTACTGTCGCTGCAATGGTTATTCCGCTCTAGATCACTTTAGTGTTAAGTTTTGAAACTAAACAGGTTAGTTGGTAACAACGTCTAAAGCAGTTTGCATCACTGCTACCATCAATACCATGCTCACATTGAACTCAAACGATAGCAGTATTTTTCAACACTTCGGCTTTCGTCTGCTGAGTGGTGCTCATTTTCGGTCACTCGCCTAACATAGTTTACGTGGGTGAACAGCGCCTAGAACAACAGAACAAGATTGAAACTTCAAGTGCCCACTCAGTAACGACATCGATAACAAGAAAGCTGTTAACAATAGCTTAGCTCTGTAAAGTTCGGCCGTGAACAGTTTACGTATGTATGGCGGTTCAGAGTGTGGAGCATGTGGAAACAGATGGTGCGAAGTGAAACGGGATTGTGGGCGCAGAAGACAAAGAAAACGATAGACTATTAAGTTACTTATTGATGTAAAACGGCGGTTAGTTGCGTGAAATCGGCACATCGGTAAGACCATAGACAATTGATCAGGTAAGCCTCCGACAGCCCAACATCAGTTCACCTAGCTTCGTTCCCCAGTCATGATGTGTACTGTCTTCAGCCGAAACCTGACCGAGCAAACAGGGCACGGGCAAGCAACAGACCAGCTAGCATAACAACATGAACAAACCAACGTAGCTGGTGACACCGAACTAAACCATCCATTGGGCAAGCAGTTGACTTGCTACCAAGGACTATTTGCTGCACTTCGGCAACGTTAATCCGATGCTCCTATGACATGTGCAATGCTTCGAAAGCAGCGGTGGTAAAACAGGCCATTTTTGTCTCCAGTACTTAATCTCATAACCATAAAGCAACACTGGACGCATTCCTGAGTTTTAGACCCTGACTTTTACCGACAAGCTACCAGTACGTCGACCACAGAAGTGCTGACGGAAAGTGGATCGGGTTTTGACGATCCTAGCGCCCACCTCATCATAAGTGCCGTGCAACTGAATAGGCACGGTGAAAAACAGTTTGGAAGAGCATCAACGGTGGTGAGAAACACGGGAGAATACTATCCATAAAGCATAGAAGCGTAATGGTGCTGAGAACACTTTTAACAAACTTCGTCACAAAATAGAGCAGTTTAATGAGCGTACAGCTGCTGTTGGATGTGAAATGACAGGAACTGCCAGTTATATATATATATATATATATAGTGGTGTTTCTGGCACCTGTCGCAAGGGAACAACCGTGTCAGGGTATCCACGATACAGACGGATCCCTGCTTGCTTTTAACCAATCTGCTTCTCGCGAATGCCGGTAGGCTTGTGTAAGATGATAGACGTTGTCAGACTAGAAGTGATGGCAACTTGGCTGACAGCCCAACGATGCACACATGCATATCCGACACCTTTTCCGAGGATAGGGGCGTCAGTAGACCATATCGATGGTTCCTTCTCGTCTTCGAATTTTTCGCATGGATTGTGCCAAACTACGAAGATAACCCTCGTTCCCTATCCTTAGACAAGGCAGAAATGAGACGGTCGAGACCGGATGTCTTGTTTCTCTTCGAAACTTTTTACTTCGTTCGTTTTTAGTCAAGCAGTTCACATCCATTGCGAAGCCGATGGTGCGTTGAAGTTATGCTAAGCATCTGATGCCAGCCAAACCCTCTTCAAAATACTCAGCCAGTCAAAAAGGACCACAGGACGTAGAACAGACTTCTGGGGCTGCATTCTTGCGATGACTTTATTGTCCAGCAGTTTCCCTGGCCCCAGAAATGTTTTGACAGATCTTAAGTTTTAATCAGTCACCACAGCTTTTTTCATTTATTAAGCTTTTTTAGCCACTATCTCTCGCAATTATTCATCAGTGCGAGTTAAGCGCCCTTCCATAGATCTTGCTGAGAAGTATTTCCAGCTGAGTGGGACTGACTTTCCTGCTTTTATCAGATACACAGCGCATTGAGTTTCAACGTTAACTGGGCCGCAGATTTCCAAATTCCGAACCAGTCTTCATTCTTTCTACCAGGTCAAGTGGCGCTGCAGTCGCTTGGACAGCTGTCCGCGGTGGAATTTTTTAACGACTGTAATTTGCATGCAGTGAATGTTATACTGGTGGCTGATCTTCCACATGTTCTCAAGAAAACGATCCCAACTCAGGCGCGCACCAGAACACGATCTGAGTAAGTAGACGAGTTCCAAGATTGCCACCTATTGTTAAATGTCATACGGTCGATCTGGGTGCTTGACTGGTTACAGTTGAGAGGGTGCCGGGAAATACCATGGTCACCTTTGTACTTGTGACATACACGTGGTGATCAGTATACAGCTGTATGAAGCGATCACCATTTTTGTTGCGGGACCATCCACATCAAATCTGACTACGAGATGTTGACCGGTTGTCCCTACCTTAGCAATCACACCGTCGGCCAGAACAGGGACTTCCGTGCACTCGACCATCCGGGGAATTCCGGAAGGTTATCCGTAAGTGTTCTTAACGGTGTCACTGTTGCAGTTCGTTGGTGTGCAGCGAGAATGAATAGAGTGAGCGTATTTCGTTGGTCGCGGATTAGTTACGGACTCAGTTGTGCATGAAACCCGCTGTCGACGGGTGTTCGGTTGGCGCGATCCAGTGAAGCTAGGTCAGTTACGGATGTCTCTTCATTCCGTGTCCGTTGCTGAGTGAAATCCATCGCACGCCTTAGAACTGTTGCAATGTCTGTGTGGTTAATCGGACAATGAAATTTGTGTTCAGTCAGATGGTCTTAATCATGTTTGAAAAAACTTGATGGAGAAAACAATCCATAGAATGCACTAGTGGTGTAAGCCACTTCTTGGTCGAGCGTTCGCTTCTTCGGAATGTTCTCTCTCGAAAGAGAGCGTAAGCGAGAACACACTTTAGTAGCTGTTGAGCACTTAACGCCAACTTGAGGGATAAGGTGCCAAAGCATGACTTGACTCTGTTGACCTATTCTTTCGTTTACAAGTGTTCCGCAGACTACGTGGGACGTACGACACGGTGCCCATCCTTAAGGAGCTCTGAGCACATGCCATTTTGCAAGCGTTCTGGTAAGCAAGACTTGTCCGACTGCTGGCCCACTCGATCGATACTAATCACCGAATTAATCTGGCGGAATAGTTCAGTGTGATCCAGTGAGTACCATCAAATCACTTCAGAGAGCCGTCCAAGAAAATGCACCTGCAACAGCCAAAGCAACTACAATTCAAACGCGACAACCAATCCTTTGTAACCGAAAGCCTCACGTGAAAACCATACCCCTGTCAGGGCCCATCAGTCCCCCAGGCCAGAGTGGTTTGAACACTGAACCACAGATAGCTCTTTAAACTGTGGGAATATCTTTACTCATCACTTGTGCTGTGATTCGCTCTCTTTAGGCGCTATAATATTTATATGCGCATCCGCCTGAAAGGATCATTGAAAACCGTATCATTGCAAATTGTGTACATCCAGTTTGGAGTCCTGACTGCACCGCTATTAGCGTGCACAATCAAAAGACGAAGGCCGACCCTTCACTGTTGAAATACTTCCAGCTACGGGGGGGGGGCACAAGTGACAAATATGGCAACATTGGTATTTCAAGGAACAGTACACAGTAGACGAGGTTTGTTAGGGATAGGCAAATCTGAGAACAAATAATCAGACAAATCGGATGAGATAGCAAACGACGGAAGACTGAAAAACACTGCACAAAAGTTGCCGCAAGTAATGATATTTCGCGAAAGAAAGAAACATCTCAGTGGCAAGCATCGTCTTTTATTTATTGCCCATCGTAGTAGAATTGTCTTCAAGCATGCTCACATAAACATACGACAGTTTAAGATGGAGATACACATGACGAAGCTGCTTGTTTGTCGCATAAAACTGGGAAGTTGGTCAACCCCTCGAATTAGGACGTCCTTCGCAGGTATCACTACCAGGCGGTCTTCATTGGAGGTGGATCCCCGTATTTGTTTTCCGTTGGATCATCGATAGACAAACGCTCAGCTTGTAGCCAGCATAAGGTATATTGCTGAAGATATGTAGGCTACAACATACTTCACAACAGAGCAAACGAACGATCCCGAAACGCAACTAGCTGAGGTGGGTATATATGCGGCTCTAGGGTATAATCATATGTTCCACAGTATCATAAGGAGTGAATTTTCTGCGAAAACGGATGACACGGAAAGCTTCGATTGTATTCCGCAAACACAATGACATGCTGCGAGAGGAGATACCAAATTCAACTTACCAGGGCCAGAAGATATAAACTTGTTTCTAACACGCCGGTTCTAACACTGGCGTGTAACTGATGGTTCAAATCTTCTTGACTTATATTCCGCGGTCTTTTGAAGAATCCCAAAAACAAGTATTTTTCGCGTATAAATTCCGCCTTGGTCGGATGAACAGGATCATTGGGGTTGGGTTTCTTCGTTTTTGTATGTAGTTGTTGCTTGTCTGAGGCGGTACGTGCAGATGCAGTGTGTTGACCGGCTAGCATGGGTTCGTACAACACATGTTCCCAATAACGATTCGCACCAGCCGCGGCCAGATAACGGACCATTTCCAGCTGACTGAAACGCCATCGAGACCTTTTCAAGTGTTTTATCTACACAGGTGGTGGGATTAAAATTAGACATGTAAATCGAACCAACCTGACTAATGTGTCGACCGAGTTGTCTGTGTATCGAACTGCATTCATCGCATAGCAGCACACCGCGATTAACTGAAGCCCACTGGGGGGATAAAGCCGTGCAATCAGCGCAAACATCTGACTGAATATCCATGATAGCTAGGGAGTCAGGTCCATTAACTCGTTTTTACTATACTACCTGGAAAGAAGATGGAGCGAGACTATGTCGAGTGAAGTAGCTTAGTGGTTCTTTTGAAACCCAATGGACCCGAAGGCATACAGAACTCACACGAAGTTCGACAAGAGGGTTAGAAACTAGGCTGTGTTCAATGAGGCACTACTGCTATACTTACATGGGGAAGGATTAATTTGAAGTCCACTAAAGCTTCACCACACATCGCAAGCACGTAGATGAAATTGTCCGCTTTACCACTTATTGAACACAGATAATTATGCAACAAGAAATATTCTTCACAGGCACTCGAAGACCACGAGATAAATGAGCATCACTGACGACATGACACCAGAGTTCAACAAAGACGATTCGCTGCCGTAAAACCATGATTTATTTGGAAGCCTTATTTTGAAAAAAAGCATAAAGGTGAACCAGGAGACAAAACACGAAAGCCTCTCAGTTTAAGATCAGAGTCCAAGGACGCACGAAAACTACTCACCCTACTAGCGGGTTATCACCGTCATCATAGCAGTAAGTGTTAAACAATAATGCAGCATGCTCCAGTAACAAGTGGACGGCACGGTGGGAACAGAGTGCGAGGAGGCGCATAGCCTTTACGAAAACTGTTAAGTGAATTGAGTGTCAAAACGTCAAAAAAACGTAGTAAGGACAACTGAGCAGTGTTTAGTAGCAAGAGAGCATCAAGTAATCCAATTCAATTCAATCAATTTATCAGCTAAAAACCGTATACAACAGGCACATTGGTTCCACCTGCTACAGTTCCGATCACCGGAAAACGGGAGTATGGGACATACAACCAAGCCTTGGAGGCGATGGGATGTTCAGTTTGTTCGGAAATTGGGTAGCTATGCATTGAAGGCGATAGCTTTGATGCATGAGCGCCACTGACTGCGCGATTGGGACATTTCTGCCAATATCA
>SJOL01000277.1:9259-23103 GCA_004794785.1 Opisthorchis felineus
TATTTTCGAGCTATCCCTTAGGATACACTTTTCTCATCATTTGGTCAGTTTCCTAGTGAAAATTCTCTCAATGTGGTTATCCTTGCAGAGTTAGTGAGGTATAATTTTAAAGGTCAAAGGTGTCCTTCTTACTTTGCAGAAATACATAAAGTAGAGATTTTGCTCCACATTTTATCACTTTATAGCTTTCTCAGGCCTCGTATCTAAGGATTGGTGTGCACATCAGTCCATGCATGGAGCTTACCACAAGGTTACGTAAAACCCAAGATTTCGCACAGACAGTCCAAAGTTCTGACAACAATTATTAAAGTTATGCAGAAAACGCCCTACTGGTTGCAGAGACATATGCGACTTCCCAACAGGGCTAAGGTTATCCTGTAACACCAAATTTTAGAGAATCCATTTCTCATTGACCGAATACCAACTCTTGATGCTTTGGCTAGGCCGAATTAAAGTGTGGCCTAATGAATCGATTGGTCGATCGATACTGGTGACCAAGCGTTACGGGTAGTAGACAGTAGCAGAGTTGGTATGTCAAGTCCAAATCACTTGGGCATGATTAACCTGTGATCAGTGGGCTGCCACAGCACAAGGTGGAAGCCAAACCGATGCCTTTGACTGCGGTATCTTAAGGATGCTTTCTTGTGCTCGACAGAGACAGCTGAAGTATAAATATGGACGCATTTTCAAAAGGTGAATAACATAAATGGAGGTGGTCGTCAGAAGTGTCATACATCAAACCGTTTACTCCTAGTTTCGCCGTTCTCTCAAGCAGAGGGAATGGAAAAAAGGATATTGGGTAGAATGCCGTAAGCGCATCCTGTCGAGAGACACTTTCCGAAATGGATCATGAAGTATTCAACTCTTGCACAGCGTGAAATACAGGCGCAAGTACAGTTCCGTAGGTACAAAACTATTCAAAAGCCGACGATCGGACGACATCTGGACAACAAACTGATAAAAGAACTAGCAACCATCATGTCACTGAAGGCTTAAACAACAGGTGGATCAAAGAGATACGCGCGAACTGTCCTCGGCAGTTCTAAGATCTCCAAATAAGGGGACTTTTTCGTCCGGATCGATAAGACGAACTCTAGCTTTTACATTAAACCTGCTATTGGCCGGGCTCCAAGAGGTAGAGGGAGTGCATAAGGGTGGTGCATTCACGAAAGAGGGTCTTTTTTCTAGCTATGTATCTCTCAGATTGCAGGCAAGCATCAAACGAGCTGAAACAAGATGTTTAGCTCCTTCAGGCCGAAATGTATAACAACACCTAATGGGACATCTTTGGGAGAAGTTCGTTCAATGGCAGGATGAAAAATGGTAACCACTATGAGATTACTCCTTGCTTCTCAGTTCTACCAAAATGTTTGGTTGGTGGTAAGCAATCCCATAAGGAACGGGCATAAACTGCGTTAAAATGAACCTCCTGTTTTCCTAAAACTCATGACGCAGGTCGAATGGAGGTTGTAAGTTCTGGGGCGCACTACCAGGTCAGCAATCAGTGACGTCAGTGTTCTGGGACAACATAATTTGATCCGACATATCCCTATTCATCACGATTAGGGTTTAAGAAAAATGACAGGCTTCATCCACATCGCTCGCTTGCTTTTGAAGTCAGGCAACCAGTGGGATTACCATAAAATCTAAAGTTAAACCAAAAGATCCCAAGATGCTGCTACCCTTGTGCATGCAACATTATAGTTCCTACGTCCACGCTGACACTTGGCATTGCCTGATCCCCACGGTGACGTACCAACTAAGCTCGGATTTCTAACGATGGTGGACCGCGCTAACTCAAGGAAGAACAGCATCGCGGAATGGGTCGAACGATATCCGGGAATGATCCACATCATGGTGTCAAGTTAAATCCACGATATGTTTTTTACCTGTGCCCTTGGAGTCTTACTCCTTCGTAGACAAATACAGACAAGATGGGTGGGCTTTCGGAAGTTGTAATGTTAGGAAGTCCAGGAGTTTGACTGCAGAAAATCCGGAACTGATACACGCCGCAAGTGTATCGGCAGGAAAGAGGCGGATACTGCGGGCAGAAAGATGCAAGTTATAAAGCGTCTAAGCAGACAATCGGATAGAAATGCCTTCATTTCATCGTGCAGATCCGTCAAGTTTACTGAAGGATTTCTGCTTAGTTTTTTTGTTATAAACACCCCCCTAAAGACGACATGCTGTCTATTTCCAGATCTACTCTAAAGGATGTGATTTGCACCTCTTGGTTTCTAGTTTCTGCTGTGACCAGAGGATGGACCAGAATCTGAATACTTGCCGATAACATCAGTTCCGGCAATTATTGGGTTGTTTTCTCGGTGTTAATTTGTAACTCTCGTGGTCGGGTTATGGTGTAAGGTAATACATCACACGGGAGAGATATCGCCAGCATTCGAACAATCTGGCCACTGCAGCGCATTATTCCACTCAAAACGGCCTAATTGTGGACTATTTCCATGCTTACATCATGTGGGTGCTCTCTCCTGGTGCATTTCACTTCAATCGGTGCCGTGAATTTAACCAGTCGGATTGAATATTACAGCAGAGTGAAAATATCTTAGGCTGCATAATGAGTCGGAGTGGGACGAGAAGACTGACAGTATTGCACGTTGCTGTGTTGCGAGAGCACACAGGAAAGGAACAATAAATTAAAATTGTTACGAGCTAAGAAGAGATGTGTCAAACATGCTCCTCTATGTACAGCTTGGATGTGAGGGCCTGATTGAAGCCATCTCGCGTTGCAAAATGAACGAGATATATGGAAGTTTCGGCAGAATAGGGAGATGCAGTTAGTTCCGGATAAATGTTGGAGTGAAGGGTAGTATAACCTGGACAAACACTGCGTGTGAAGCGGCAACAAGCACCGATGTGTAGCACCAGAATTGCTTGCATCAACATCAGAGCATCATTCAAAAAATACTATGAGCCAAAGCCGGTCTGATGACCTAGAAGTCACTCTGATGGAGGTTTTGAAACTGAGGTCCATGGTGGAGCCACGAGCGGTAAACTCCAACGGTACTTTATCAATGGTCATATTCTGCAGAAGTGTGAAAATGCTATAGTTTACTACTCTGCGGTGGAGTAAATTGGGCGTCTTTTTGATTCAAAATTATCTATTTATAATGGATAATTTCATGGAGCCAATGCGGTACAAATTCGGACCAACTAGAAAACGGAGATAAAATAATAACATTCACTCAATATAGGTTTCAGCTGAATTGTTTTTCTACGAACCCGAAGTATGCAATCACCTATATTACAAATAATGATTTCAGACTGCGGATGACTGACTGCACCTCTTGCATATATCAACAAATTTTCTCCTCTGGCCACCTGCAGGTAGCAACAAATCTTGGAAAGTGCCACTTCAAACGATCCTGCTTAAACAGCTTTTTTTGTATGCTGGGTTTAAAGAAAATGAGCATGCGTTTTCCTCATAGTATGACTCTTTGCTCGTGCATGAATTACAACCCTAGACACTCTTTCTTGCGTTAACCCCAAAACGTATATTAACTGAAGCATTCTGTAGGACAACGGAGTTCATTCCGCTAGAATTTGGTGCTCACAAGAACTCCGTATTTAGCTGGTGGCAGGACAGTCCTACCTGCAGTAAATCCAAGTGATCACACAATGATCGAGGTGCATATGTGTCTTAGCCAGCCTATATTGCCTACCGTAGACATAATACCGAACGAGTAGGACACTGGATTTGGAGTAGTTATGCTACCTGTATGATTAAACTTGGATGCTTCGTCATCAACGAAGAACGATATCTATCCACGTATCCCAATGACGTTGGCTTCTATCACTGCCGACTCAGTAGCCCAACTAATGCGCATGTCATTTCAAAGATGAAAATGTTAACTTCCAGATCTCTACACAGATGTAATATACTTGAGCGAACACGACATATCCGTCCACGTGATAGTAGTTTTTGCCTATCCATACAGAGATATCATCAACAAAGTAATAGAGTCGTAAGTCTGTTCACAAGACTCACTACTATTTGATCGGCATGGATGTATTCAAAAGCAGTTATGCTCATTCAGCTTGATGATCGCCTAGGAACCCTAAAAATAATTGCATAAGCATAACGCTGTCCCATATGGTTTTACACTGACTTGCGCCTAGACGAAACGTCAACGTTTAATACACCATCTCAAAGGCATGGTGCCAGTGGCTGTCTCCTTACTGGTAACTCGGTTATCTCGAGCAATATACGTGATTGGTTTACCTTAATTACATAATCTTTCTCCAAAGAAATGAAATAGTTATGATTTTAAAATTACGTATCTGGTTCCTTGTTGCTTTTATGTACGTCATTAGCTATGGGACGTCTGCACTCATAGACAGCAGGCGCAGTCGAATGTTTACTGATATAATTACATATGGGTCTTTGTTTACGCCTCCCCTAAATGTTCGCAGCTTCCGGCGAATCTAGTCTGTCCCATGAATAATGTGTACAAACAGTTTTCAGGTCATACAACAAACTGTGGTAAATAATTGGAACGTAAGTATCCAAGTGAGTATCCAAGTATCGCTTACACAGTTTAAATCAAACTCTTGATATTCCGAATGTTCAGATATTACATCGGTGACCGACGCATTGTCTGACATCAGCTGTCTTTTGTGCATAACCGAGGGGGTGAACCTCCTTGAACCGGTTCTCTCTTCTATGTCCTCCGACTTATGTAATCATAAAGATAAAAATTGCATTGGGGTTTATTTCGAACCTTGCTACTCTTATGGACATGCTTCTAAGACACATTTTCACAGACGGCAGGCATGAAGAAACTCACTAACATGTTTGGTCCTCTGCTTATGACATTGCTTGCACCCTTTTGTTCAGTTTGATGCCTTAAATTTGCATTGCAAAAATGGTTAATGGACGTTGTTCTATACACTAGAACTGCTTGCAAAGAAACCGAGACCTCTTGGCTAAATTCACTGCTATAGAATTTTCTGGAACCATATTGAGGATTCCATCATTATTTTGGACGCAATGTCTTCTCGTGAGGCAATGACTCGTCAAAATCGAGTGAGTATAATTTATGTCCTCTGCTGCGACCTACCATTTCTGATGTGGTATTTGGTCAGATTGGTTGGGATATTAAGCAGATTGATGTCCAAAGGGTTGCGTTTTTCATGCTTCACTTTCATAAACCGGCGGATGGCGATCAGTCTGGTTATAAAGGAGAGTCTGTATGGGAGCTTACACCGCCTAAGTCACTGCGGGCCTTGTACAAAGATGAGCGTTTTTGAATCTGTTTTATATTTTGCAGTGATGTAGAGAAAGCTGGTATCAGACGGACAAAATCATATTCTCGACTCGCGTTTGCAACGGTTTTTTCGAACAGCACATATTCTATTGGTGCGGTATCCTTATTAAGCTCTCAGACGGACCTGACATGAAGGCGGTTCGTTCAAAACAAGAGAACGAAATTTATTTCCAGCTTTGAACCTACTAAAGTTAAGTGTCACCAGGAGCTCATCTTTTTCCTTTGTGCATAACTAGTATGTGCACTACTTGATTTCATTGGCTGTGTATACTGGCATTCTCAGTTTAGGGTTATCGTGACAGTGCAACCAGCGACGAATAGCTCAGCAGGTACTCAAACCTCCTTTACTCACCCGCGATATTTTTGCACTTTCAATTGGTCGTCACCTAAGTTTCCCATTTCTAAGGCTTTCAATTAATTTACACATGGTAAGAAGTAAAAACTCCCCAGTTTATTAGGCTGGCTTGGAACTCAGCCTCCCTTGTATTCTTATTTTCCTTGATTCGGATTATAGCTGCCTTACTAATACCTTAGGCGTTAGGACAGTTCCGCTGCACCTTGAACCTTGCGTATTCCGTTTACCTACAGCAAGCTAACATTGTGATTGTTTAGTGATGTTTAATCAATGTATAGTTCTAGTATATCCATCGCGATATGTGCACTTTTGATCAGAATCGGTATCGCCTGAAGTTTACTAGTAAACTCGTGGGTTATAAGTTTAGATAATAAGTTCTAATGTAGCGGCTGATTCGTTTGCAGCGCCACCCCTGCTCAAGATAATTCACTGTTAACCCGTGGCTAGTGGCCGAAATTAAAGCTGGAATAGTATCCGGATTTTGTTTGAGAGGACGCTTAAAAGATGCTAACACACCTACCATAGCTTTGTTTCCCTTGATAACGTGGTTGAACAGCCTAGACTATGTACAGTTCATCCACAATTTAGACTTTATTCATCTTTTTCTGAGGAACCAGCTTATAACCGGATACATTTTGATCGATCCGCTGATTAATAATTAAGTCCAAAATTAATACACTGAGTTCGGTCGGTTTTCATTTGCAGTTCAGGGGAAATCAATATTTCAGTTCATTTTCTTCTTAAATCGCTGTAGGCCGCAGCTTCTTTACCTTCCGTTGGAAAGCATGCCGTATTCATATGCTGAATGAAAGTATCTTACAGCTCCTTAAACTCCTGCCAGATGTAAGGCTACAGGATCCTTTTGGGCCAGCACCAGGAAAATTGCGGAGCATGGTTTCTTATTTATGTTCTAATAAAAACATAATTGCCGTTCCAAAATCAACCGATATTTTTATTGCCCCACTAAATTCTGGCAGTAAATTTGCATATTTTTGGTAGACTGACATACCAGCGCGCCTTCTATCGATTAAAAGCTATTAATTCCTTTAATTGCGGCTTTCAGTTTGTCAACATTTTATACTGTGGCCAGCATCTTGAAGCATTCGGAAATCAGGCGCATTGTATTTTAACTAGTTAAATGAGCCATTCAAAAGCTTGGTGTCGTCGAAGAACTACTTTTGCTCCGATGACATTTAAGTCGTTTATAAAATTAATAGAAAGTGGTGGACGCAGAACCTACCGGCAAATCTTACCGTAATGGACTGATTTGAACTCAAACGTTGTCGAACTTACTAGGACGGCTATTTTCTAGGAAATTACGGAGCTGTTTGGCAATTGCAAAAGTGATCCGGAAATGCTGTCACAAATAAGTGAAAAATGTTGTTTTCTACTTTTTGGATTGTTGTTTATTTGACGTTTTTTGAGCACTAGCCTTGTGGGACAGCACCAAAAGCCTAAGAATCTGTACATTTATTGAGGGGCTACGAACAACTCACGGGACCCAATAATGGATTTGTTAACTCCGGACAGCACAGGTGGAGGTACGATTGGTTGATAGTTAGCTCCATTTGGCATCTACATTCTTATGAATTTTTGTGACATGTCATGTACAGAGACGGTAAATTTGGAGGCTTCCAAGCTGTTTTACTGGTGAAATGGCTAATTGTTACGCCAAGAAGGACCGTTAGCTGAGACTTATCCTCCTATAACAGTTGTCTAAGGGTTAGGATTGTGTTTTTGAAATCGCTACTGGAGTGGACACAAGGTGGCTTGGGTTGAAACTTGTGCTTGTGGAAGAATGGCACTATACTGCTGCAGGAGCTGAGGCAAACAGGCATTTGTGTTAGCTCAGCAGGTTGTCTACTAGTTTTTTCCGAAAAAAAAAACATTTAGACCGCTTGCATGTGGAGTCTGTGCTTGGCCTATATCTACTTCGCTTTTCCACACGTCGATAAAAAATGTTTTTTTCAAACCAAGCAACAGCTAACAGTTGTGGAAGTTTTGTCCTAGCGGGAAAAAGAAGTGCAATGTTACCTTCAGACAGTACGTTTATGTTGGCAGGTGTCGCTTTAAAAGTGCCTTCGTATTGCTTTACACAGTTACACTTTTTCATTCATCTTTTTTTGTTTCACACCACTGTTTAAAATGTCAGGGTATCAGTCAGAGGACTTAGAAGGAATGTTAAATTTAAACACGATCCACAAGTAGACAACATCTGTAGGAAATTTCAATCTGTACTTGCCGGCGCAAAGTGGAAAAGATCATGTGGATTCTAGTGCAAGAGCTCTTGAAAGTGCTGTCGCTCTGCAAGCTCAATACGTACAGTTTGTGAATGTGTCCAAAGAAGTTCCATACTACGATATATAACTAGACAAGTGCCAACTAATAAGGTTCATCCGTTACAGAGCTCATGTGTTGCACCCTTCCCTGACTGACGATGCTTCGATCACAAAAAACTCCGCGCGATCGCTGACCAGCTGAACATAATAAAGCACTAATTGCATGTGGTCTACCGGGTTACATAAACTTTACCACTGTGACGTGCTAGGTTCACACTTTTGCGAGGGTTTTCTCAGTCTTTGTTGCTAGCGCCTTCTCGATACAGTTGTTGGATAAGACAAGCCACATTCTGTAGATAAGGATATTAACCTGCCCAGCGTCACACAGAAAAACCAACTGATGGGCGCATTCACAAAACGTTAAATGCTGCTCGCAAGAACTATTATAAATAACTCAGGTTTGGAGCACGAACTTATCCTAGGTGTTCAGTCATAAACATCTCAGTAAGCAACTCAACTCGCCATGCATATTTGCGCAGCAGAGTGCCGCTCATTTCAAATGCTTGTACACTTAACACATCTACCTTTGTTTTGAAAGACTTGTTATTTTTCTCTTTTGTCCATCTAAGTAAGTCAAGTAAACTTTAATAAAATTTCGCACAATGCAGATCCAAACTCTGCGGGATGATGCCAAAATGTTTGGACGCCTACAAAAGTTAGGTTAGTTAGGTTAATAACAGCTCAGAGTTAAAAGGGAAGATCTGTTTGTACTTCTGGGCTTCTTTAATGTTATTTCGGGGTCGTTTACCATCAATTTTGGTATTTACGTAGCTAGATGTGTTATTGTCCTTCCTGATGGTTATTGCCTAACGTCGCCACGAAATTTGTCACCAACACAACTTCTCAGACTTAGCATGGCAGTGAATCTTGTTTCTTAATTGCTCATGTTGACAACCGGCATATGTGCTGAAGTCCTCTGAGTATCTTTACTCTGAGCATGTGGCGAATAAACATATGTGCTCCTGTGGTCTGTCACATTGAGTAAGGATCGAAGGGATGGGCACAGTCCACGTTGCAGGACCCTATCGAACAGAATGAATTATCATCTAGCCCCACGATAGTCAAGTGGAAGTCCAAAGACTCGTGCTACTATCCGGTGTAAGAATTTCTCCCCACAGTCTCAACAAGCGATGCGAACCTCATTCATTTAGAAGTGCTATTGCTCACCCTATCATCAATGTATACGATGAATCGTGAGGACCGATATATTAGTCGTGTTACAACTCAACGGTAGCTGTACCGGGTTCACGCGTGTCACCCATTGTCGTCACCACAAAAAATTGCCTATCTATACTGTTTGGCGCAGGGTGGCAGGCATGGGCGATCGGTCCAATGGACGGCTACAGCAAAACCAAAGAGTGTTACATCAAAAGACCACCTATGTTCCAATACCGCTAGACTCTCCATTGATGAGTAGGCCAATGACGCACAAACGTCTTTGTATATACTTCTGTTGCTCAGACCGAAAGGCAACCTGTCGGTATACCGATACTCGATATCGGTATCCATATTCACAGCTATAGCTGTGAGTATCAATTTCTCTCTTGCACACCTTTTGAAGCGCTTTGGATAGGAACGCCGCAAGCCTACCGGTGACAGTTCACTGAGAGCTCACGTGTCCTTTCTTGTAAAACAGTTTAGTTGACCCTCACTCACAACATCGTGCTGGTCTCCTGCATCTTGTGGCATGTGTATCAGGTAAAGTAAGTCGGACGAAAAATATCTTCCCCTGATTATATATAGACGTCCAAAGTTCAGAAAAGTCTATGTACCCGTGCATCAGAACATGTTATGCTTGTCACGGTTTTTCCGTGATTCTCCTGCACGTAGGAGTTCGTGTGTGTAGCGCTGTTAGGTAACCACTGATGCACTTTTACGACATTCGTCATCCCTACCCATCATGAAATCGCTCATCCACCCCATATAACCCGACCTATAGCCTTAAATCGATATGGTTACTATGAAGTGCTTTCTGTTTATTTAGATATTCATCGCCTAACACTGTTTTCAGAAAGCAACACTGGGAAGATTTTCAACGCCATTTCCATGTTATTATCACTTACCGGCAACTGAGTTTAAAATAAACAAGTGTAACAGCGGAACTAGAACAATTCTAAAGGACTTCAGCATTCTGCACTCTGAACACGAAAACGCATTACAAATGTTGTAAATACTCCAAGGAGACAAACGCGTCTCCAGAGCACATTAAGCTTCTCGAGATGTATTCAGTTCAGATTAGGGATGCCAAAGTATCTCATCGAAACAAGTGCCCAATATTGGCCATACTATTAGAAGATAGATACAAATAAAAAACTTTATGCCGAACGTTTTTGAGCACTGAAAATTTTGGCGAGAGGTTTGATTTTTCGTAAGCGGAATGGGTGTAAGTGGAGTTATGGCGCCGGTCACCTGGTCCAAAACAGAAACAATTTCGCAGAAACTACGGCGTCTCATACATTGATTCTTTTGTTGACATTAAGTCCGACTTGACGGAGAATCCCGTTGGATTAATAGGGCTGGTGAACAATGTTCACCGTGCAGATGGTCTTTCGGATGACCTTTTTATGGTTGACAGCGGGGTAAGCCGTCAGTAAGAGTAATTAGGAGCTTGTTGATTGCAACCGTAGGTATATGTGGTGCTTGGTAAACAGCCTCGATTGTTTCCCAAATTCATTCGTGATTTAATAGTGTCCAAACAAGCTTATTTCTTTTTGCCGTGCGTCCACCGGTGATAAAATGCACCTAAATGGTTCGTGTTAGGAGCTTGTGGATTGCGAGCGTAGGTTAACGTGGTGCTCGGTAAACAGCCTTGATGGGGAAATGATATGACCTCCATACTGAAATCATTTTTTTCCAAAATCATCCGTGGTTTAATAGTGTACCAAAAAGCTCATTTCGGTTTGTGGTGTTTCGTTTATTCCCATATGATTTAGCCAGTAGGTATAAAGTGATCCAGCGAAGCAGGTCAAGATGCCACCGCTAAACTAACGAAAGCGCGCCATGTTAAGTGGATTTCTTAACTTGGTCAAATGTGAGAGCAATGGAACACCATTATATGGCAAGCACTGCCATTAACCGCGAACAACATAGGTGAGGATTTGATGGATTGAGATCGACGTTTGTGCGAGAGTATCGGTTTGTATTTGCGGAACAAACTCATTGTCCATCGATCTTTTTATACGTTTACACGGGATTCTCTCGATACTCCGCTCCGCCAGTTGACAACTTCGCCCATGTATTGTCATAGATGCTTGTCGGCCTGTTTGATCACATCTATCATTGGCAAAGTTAAGCAGCCGTAATAAGGATGCCTGCAAACATTTGTAAGCTTCCACTTCTCCGTGCAAAATTCCTCATAACAGGTCCTGTTGCAATGATTCCGGCGTTCGCTTTGAACGCTGTGCTACTTATTCGTGAAAAAGGCCCTTGGATTGCGAAAGCCATTTATCCCGCATAAACGTTATTGTACACGAACTTATTACCTAAACACTGGGTACCTCAGCATAAGTGGGATAAACTAAAATCGGGTCCATCTACTTTCAACTTTTGCCTAAGCTCCAATTAACGCAGCCTTTAAACTGTATTATCTAGTCCTACAAATGTGCAGTATTTTTGTCAGCGCATGTGTTGATATACGTGCGAACGCATAGGACGACAAATTATCCGTATGATTTCGGTCGAACAAGCGGTCACGGTGATAGTGACAAACTTCAATGGAAGCGAAGGACGACCTAAGATGATGGTCGAGTTCTAAAAGTTGATGTGGACATCACCATCATTAGCTCTTCATTATCTACAGCACTGCACCAGTAATACTTGCTGGTGCGTACTTCGCATGTAACATCGGTTCCCTTTATTTCGCATTTTGTTTGCATAAGTTCTGTATACAATTAAATTTGACAAACAACCGGTATGAAACATTCACGCCACCATCAATGTAGCACTGTGGAATGTAGTTCCTGTGTCCTTAGCTACGACGGTTGTCATTTCCAGATTCGCACTCACATTGATGTAGGCTGCACTCACTGTGGTGTCATTATATTTTGCGTTCATTCCATGGTCGGGATGCATAATTGTTTATTTATTGAGGTGTATGCAGTGTGAAACAATAACAAGTTAACTGTAATGTTACCAACATCCCTTATTTTTCGGTTTCAAATGAGGTACCACAATATACTACTACAGATACATCATAGCATCCTGAGAGTACCGGATAATCTCTGTGACCACGACAATTTCTATTCCTACTTCGGTCATTTAATTATTCATCGTCGTCTGTGACAGCAATGAACGAATTACTGTTGCTTACTCACAACACAACACTGAGTGCTTCCATTGTGCAGTGTTATGTCCATCTCAAGTTTCCCTATTGTCTACAAGGCGCCTGCTGATCAACCTGGATCAGTACAACACCGCACACTACCAAAAAGCATTGATCGCATGTTGGACTTGTCATGGTCCAGCTAACCTCCCCCCATTATCCATCCTGCACAGACCACACGATAACAGCACTGCATGCTCTTGCCAAACTCAAGTCTTCCTACTCATGACGAGAACCAGTTGTTTCATGTACGTCGTGCTCATTCAATTGCATCCAATGTTCCCGTGTGATCATCCGCAAACGCACGACTTGCAAAACAATTTGCCGAAAACATGTTCTGTTGTGTTCATCAACCAATCTTTGTTATACTTTCGCACGGGAATCCCTCTCCCCCGTAAAACCAAGGAACTAAACGAAAGTATGCTCACCGCCAATCTTCAAACGGTGTCCAGTACAGGGGCCCAAAATGTGACACTCCTCGCGCTGCAAACAGCTGCTATCGAAGCTTGCGATAACGAGGGGAGAATGCTGACCAGGCATTAAACTGTCTACATTGGCATATGTAAACCAGGGTTTCCGGAGGAGAACATGGGCCACAGTGAACATCAACCGTAAAATGCAACATTACTTTTCCGGTTAGCAAACGGTGAAAAGTACGAAGCCACAATCGCCGCAATATACGCACGTCTGAATGTATTAGTGCATTATTTGTCCGCATGGTAAGCGAAGGCGTGACTTATTCATCAGCCTGTTACCTCGCGGATGCACACTTGATTTTCCGTCACTTTTTTCCGCGTGATGTGTATTGTATATGTATATGTTTGTATGTATATTTGTATATTACATGTAGCCTAACTGTGCCAGCACACTACAAGCATATGCCGCAACAATGAACGCCATTTATGGAATACATTGGTGTATTACTTATTTCCTTGGTTCGTCAACATCTGCCGCATTACTAGCCTATTATCTTGCATAAACAGGCATTGCACATTGCAAATTTCGGGGAAAGAGAGGAGTTCACCAATGGCTCCATAGAACTTTATAAGCAATGTAAGCTTCGTTTGTGTATGGGCAGCGCTTTAGTCTTCTTCTTGTTAGTCACAGTTATTCTAACTATTTGCCAAAGTCTTACATTTCGTGCCTCGTGACTAGTTCCTGAAAGGTTCCGTAGGATTTTTAATCAATGCAACCATTGTCAGTTACAGTTACACTCCGTATTTGCCAATGATATTACATATTTTACTACGTACTCTCCGGCTAATTGCACGGTTGACACATTACCAATGTATTCACATAACGTACAATAATTGCACCTGCTACTCAAGGCGGGACCATACTGCGCCAGCACAATCCACGCACATACTGCAACAAGGCCGACGATTCCCGTACACACTACTGGCTTGTATTTAGATGGTCATCTCGTTCGGTTGGCGTAACACGAATTCGCCGACAGTTACATGCCAAATTTGCTTCATGTTTAACTTATTTCAGGGTTTCATAATGAACGGGATGACAATGTTGACAACATTATTCCGTGATAA